>PVIR01010722.1:0-49159 GCA_004026965.1 Petromus typicus | reverse complement strand
TTTTGAGCTTCTTCCATCATTGTTTTTCCCATATATGATTCAATCCCATTCTATCTAATCTCTCCTTTCCCTCTAAACTGTAGTTTTTCAAGGGAAGAGCTATGCAACAAAAAATTTAAGAATTTTTAAAAAGGAAAGGAAGAAAGAAGGAGCCAAGGGAGTAATCTGTATTGTGTTCTTACAATGGAATCACCACAGCACTAGGCTGCAGGTACATACTGTGGGAAATAAAACACAAAGCACTAGGTTTCCAAACTCAGAGGTGACTTAAAACTTTTCATCAGAACCCTCCAAAGAGTAGATTTGCTACAGCAAATAGGAATGCAAAGCATAAACTGCAGTCCCTATGTTGATTTTTCGTAACTTTAAATTACCTAGACCTTAGATTCCTCACGTGAAAAAGGAAGTAGTTACTGATGTAAATCACCCATGCCAAAGAATTTCAAATAATTTACGTAGATATTCTGTCCTGACTATAGTTTGGAGCTGGAAAGTCCCTCAAAGGCCCATGTTTTAAAAATACTTGGTTCTCTGGGCCGGGGAGTTAGCTCAGTGGTTCCGGCGCCTGTCTCGCAAGCGCAAGGACCCAGGTTCGATTCCCCGGTAACCACATAACAATACTGGGTGTGGAGACCCACAACAGCAGCAACCAGTACCACATACCACAGTGCCGGGCGTGGTGGCTCACGCCTGTCATCCCAGCACTCGGGAGGCAGAGGCAGGAGGATGTGATGTGAGTTTGAGGCTGAGCTCAAGGCCAGCCTGAACCACAAAGCGAGACCCTGTTTCCAAAAACCTAAAAAAAAAAAAAAAAAATACTTGGTTCTCATTTGGGGACTATAGTGAGATGGTAGAATCTATAAGAGATCGAACTGTTTAGGGTGCCCTTGGAGGAATTATTGAGACCTCAGGCCCCTTTCTGCTTCTGACTTTGCTTCCTGGCCACCACTCAGGACTCCCCCCACCAGGAGTTGTCATTAAGGTGCACAGTGTTACCACTGGCTCAAAGCAACAGGCTAACCAGTCATGGACTGAAACCTCTGACTATTTCAGTCTGAAACCAAGAACCAAAACAACCTCTTTCCCTTTATAAATTGATTCAGTTATTTGTTACAGTAATGAAAAGCTAGCAGTCTTCAGGAGGGTAAACCTAAATCTCCACTTTTTAAATGTAGCTACACAAAGTGACTTCCTTCCAAAGAGTACAGTATGGAGGGGTGAGACGGGGTAACTACCACAAGAGAAGAACATGACAAACACTACCTGTGGAACCGTAGTATACAGTGGCGCCTCAGTTCACAAGTTTAATTCTTTCCATGATTCTGGTCACAGATTCATTCCATGATTCTTGTTGCAACTTAAGAATTAAGTTCATTAGGGCCGGGGAGTTATCTCAGTGGTTCAGGCACCTGTCTTGCAAGCGCAAGGGCCCGGGTTCAATTCCCCGGTAACCACATACAATACTGGGTGTGGAGACTCACGCCCAGCAGCAACCAGTACCACATACCACAGTGCCGGGCGTAGTGGCTCACGCCTGTAATCCCAGCACTCAGGAGGCAGAGGCAGGAGGATTGCTGTGATATGAGTTTGAGGCTGAGCTTAGGGCCAGCCTGAACTACAAAGTGAGACCCTGTCTCAAAGAAAAAAAAAAAAAAAAAAGAATTAAGTTCATTAACCAATGTACTATTATATAAGACATGTTCTCTTACTTCCACTAAATTATACATTTAAAAATTACAAAGATGGAAATTTTTAAGTTTTTTAACCACAATTTTTAAAACTAGGGAAATCTGAATAAACTATGGTATTTAACAATGGATCATTAACTATAACAACCTACTATATTAATGGCAGATGCTGAGAATAAGGGAAACTGAGGATATAGTATTGTATATGGACACTTTTTGTTCTATCTTAATTTTTCTGTAGATCTAAGACTGTACTAGAAGATAATCTATTAAAAAATTCAAATTAAAGACTAAAAGTCCTAACTCAACTTGCCACCAAAAATAAGATAAAAGAATCTACAACTCAATAAATACATGAGCAAACAATGTGAAAAACTAAAGACATGAATAGGCAGTTCCAGAAGAAATTAAAGTACTAAATAAACATAAAGATATTCAATTCACAGGGTTGAATAAAGATAAATGAGATCATGTATTGTGCCTGGTATGCAATAAATGTCTAGTGCACAATAATATATAGTGCCTAGTATATCATAAATGAAACTGTTAAAATATAATGATTAAAGAACAGCAGATTTAAATATATAAATAAATAAACACATACACATGTTGGTATGTGTATTCTATATACACAAAATGAGGTTTGAAAACCCTGAGAAAACTTCTAATGCTCAAACCTAGAAAAAATGTAGAGAAACAGGCCCTATCATACTTCCATGGTAGAAATGTAAATAGATATATCATTTTCAGAAAGCTAGAAGCCATTAGCCAATATCTTCTGAAGTTTAAAAATTACATGTCTTTTATTTGAATCAGTAATTTCACTGCTTAAAATGTGCCCTACAGAAATAATAGTACAAAGATACTTACCTGTATGTGACTATTAATTGCAATGACAGGACAGAAAAAAACCTATAAATAATTCTAAAGTTCATCAGTAGGGCATTAGTTTAAAATATCATGGAAATAGATATATTTATACTGAAATGGAAAGCAATCTAAGAAAAAAATTACAAAATTTTAAAACTTTTTAAAGAGAATTAAACCAAGTAGAGATACTTAACCTGATGTCTTCTATTTATACTTCAAAAGAACCAAAGATGCACATAGGACTATGAGTTCATGCATATACGCAAGTGCATTTTCTAAAAGTCCAAAGCTTTTAACTGACTTATTAACAAAACATGTGATCTCCAGAAGAGTCACTAAATAATCACTAAAGTCTCAAGCTCTGAGCAGCTAAGAAATGTAGTAAGACTATATCCAAATGAGAAAGCTTTTGGGGAGAAGAGAAATTTTCTCAATTAAGCTTTTAAAACATATTCAATGCCACTACCACAAAACACAATTTTTATCTCAAGACTCCTAAATCTAAGGGTATGAAGAGATTCATTCTTCTAATCAGCCTGTTTTCATTCATCAGTTAATTATAAACTTCATCTAAAAGGAAAAGAGCAACAATCTTCAGAATGTGTGATTGTTCATACTGAAATTACAGTTGAAGTAGGTCACAAAGAAGCAAAGAGAAAGATTAAATAGTAATTCTGCTGGGTGAAGTCAAGGAGCTGATGTGATCTGGTTAGTACTCACTAGTATTCATAACGTAAAGATAAGTTCAGGAGTTACGAAGCTTTAACGTATTTTAAGATAAGTGAATTAAGATACAATTAGGTCTTACAGTTTTGTGTCCTGGGAGCATAAATAAATCCATTTCTGGAGGCAGATGGGTCAGCGAGAGTCATACTTTCAAAATTAATATTTTAAACATTACAGGCACTTTTAGAATCAATGGGACTTAACGAAGATTGGAATTAACAAGAAAATAGCAGGTATATTCTCTATTCTAAATAAAAATAAATCTTGGAACAGCAGTTTTCAACTTGAGGTAATTTTGCCTCCTAATGTGAACATATTTTTGATTATTAGGACTTGGAAGGTGCTGCTGGAATCTTCTGAATCTAAGGATGCAGCTAACAGCTTCTCCCCTACTCAAAATGTCAACAGTACTGAGGCTGAGGAACTCTGTTTTAGGCAGGCTGGGGGAGTCGCTAGATCTCCACTATGAAATAATCAACTTTATCACAGAAATATTAAAAGTCGCCAACTGGATCTGCTCATTTATTTAGAAATATTGACATTTTGCCAACTAGCATGAGTTATATTGAAATGCATAATTTTCAGTGTTGTTTAAAAAAATGTTAGTACTGGCTCCTTAACTTATCCAAACCTTTGAAATTTTGCCAAAGCTATATATTAAAAAAAAAAAAGAAAAAGACAATAAACTAATGTTAAAAAAAAAAGTTTTATACATACACTTCCTATGATTCACAATATGGAAAGAAACTGAATATGAAATAATACATTTTGCATGACTCTATTTGTATAAAGTTCAACAGCAGACAAAACTGATCTTTGTGTTAGAAATCAGAAAAGTAGACCCTTTGGAAAGAAAAGAAAAGGAGAGAAAGGAAAGAATACAAGAACTTTGGTAATATGTTCATCATTTTTTATTTCTTAAACTGGGTAGTAGTTATGTAATTGTTTATTTTGTGACAACTCATCACGCTGTATACTACAAATCTATGCACCTTAAATGTATGTAGATAATCCATTAAAAAAAGTTTGCTTTTTAAGCATTATATATTTATATCTTGCAAGACTGAACATTTTAATCCAGAAAGCTCAACTCACATCTAGTACAAAAGTAAAAGTGTTCTTTGTATAGGCTGCCTTCCAAGCATTCAAGAAGGATGACACCCCCAGAAAGCTGTAAATAGCACACTCAGCACGCATACAGCATTCAGCTGTACACTTATGCCACTATATATCCCTCGGCACCAATCCAAAAGTTTGACAAACACTAACACATGCAGCTGAATTTATTCCATGGACAGTTTGTTTGGATTATTTCCCTTAGTGCTAAACTGTGAACTGTTGTTATCAGAGAACAGGCCCTATGAATAAATGAGGCTTTCTCTTTCCTAATCCTACATGTCCTCAAAGTTCCTCCAAATTACACTTTTCTTGACCCCTCAATTCTTTAGGATTTCTCCACGCCGTTTCTAACAGAGCCCACACCACCGTCTCTCCCAGTACCTGCCCTCACTCTCCACCTCGCACATCTACAGAAATAGACATTAATACTCAACCTGGAGACACACGTGTCCACTTTCCCGGGACCTTATAATACAATACAAACCTCACTACCCTCAAACATTTAATCTTCTCCTCAAACTCCATCCCCAACAAAACCAGGACACAGGCATCCTAGTCTTTAAAATCCTCTCCTACCACAAAAAGTGTTGCTTCCATAAACAATTTTGCCTGCCTCCTGCTCACCACAGGGACTATTCTCTCCAACTTCTTGCTTCCCTTTAGCCTCCTCTCCCTTTCCTACACCGCGGTCCCTTCCACGGCTTCTGCGCTCTCTCCCTGACTCCTGCTTCCTCAGCGCCACCAGCGGAGATGGAAAGTTACAGAAAAAGTATAAAGGAACTTGCTCTGTCATGTGTGCGAGCCTGGGCTGCAGAGTCAATCGCTAGATTCTGAGACCCAACCACACCAATTATCAACTGTAAGACTTTGGACAGGGCTCAGTTTCAATACAAACGGAGGATTAAAAAAAAAAAAAATTGTCTCAGAGTTCTGAGGAGTCAATGGACCAAAGGCCACTGAGCACTGCACAAACACCGCACAGTGAGTGCTTGATGACTATTAATAGTTTCTCTTGGTCTTCCTGAACACAGGAATCAAAGAAAGGTAAAAGATAGTAAAAGTTATTTTAATTCTCTTTAATGCTTAAACTATTGTAAAGTCTCCTCTTCGCAGAGAAAAGGAAGGCAATGAGTAGGACGAAAGAAGTACTTCACAGATAATACGGGTGTCACTTAGAATTTCGTCAGCTCCCCAAGTACAGGGCTCTCTCTTTCTTAACCCTTCCAATGAGGATCCAAGAAGCCCTGAAAATCCTAAGGATAGAAAGAGTGACTATGTTCCTCAAATCCTTCCAGATACTCACTAGACTGGGGGAAAATAGGAAAGTGTCTCCCTCCTTACCATGATGCATTCCTCGGGATCCGAGAAGAGGAAGGGAACCCAAGATCCCAAATACATTTCTCTGGGGGCTGAGAGCGCTTCGCAAGGGACACATGAGCAAGTGCTAAACCCTAACTCCTCGCAGTTCCCGCAGCTACTTCCCACTGGTTTCTCCGGACCGGAGAAAGGGAAAGTGCCTCGGCCGAGCCTCATGGGACCCGGGCTTCCCCGCGCCTACTCCGGAGGGATGAGAGGACAGTTCGCGCGTGGGAATCCCCAGCTCCCTCCCGGGCGAGGCGGTCCCTGGAATCTTGGCGGGCTCTTTGCAATCCCTTCAGGGCCAGGGCCGGGACCGGGATTCTCCGGGGACCCGCGGGCCCCCCAAGGTATGGCCAGAGCAGGAGCCCTCCTCTCACAGAGCTTACTGACAAGACCAGCGAGCTCTCCCCGCCACTTCTCCCCGGCTCCAGGCTTGCGGGGCGTCAGCCGGCGCCCACAGGACATCCAGGCGGGCCTCGCGGGTCCCCGCCGAGCGCCGCGAACCAAAGGGCTTACCTGCTGAGACGGCAGCTCCACATGCAGGGCCCGAGCGGCAGAACCCGGCGGGAGCGAGGCAGCCGGGCCCGGGGGCGGCGGGGGGACCGGGCCCCCGACCGACGCCGAGGCGCTCATCTCGATGCAGCGGCCGCCCAGCGGCGGGGCGGACGTCCCTCCAGCATCTGCCGCAGCCTCCTAGCCACTACCCACCGAGCCCCTGCAGCCTAGACGCCAGCCACCCAAGAGGCAGGGCTGCTCGGTCCCCGCTCTGGCCGCCGCCGCTGGCTAAGGAAGAGCCATATTACCGCAGTGCAACTCCCTCCACCCGGCTGAGACCTAGCTTGCTCATTGGTTCCTCTCTCACAGGGGCGGAACCCAAAGACAGCCAAAGGACGTGCTATTGGATAGCAGGTATATCCATCCCGGGCCGGAATAAGCTGGGGGCGGAGGGACTCTTGGATGGCCTCAATTGCGTCTGTCAAGCCAGGGTGAAACCTGGGCGTTGCTTCTTTCTCTCCAAGGCTGATTGGTTGTTTTACTAGTAAGGGGCGGGGTCTCCCGTCAGAGCTGCAAAGGCCATTCCTCTAGCTAGTTGTCAATTATTAGTAAAGAGAAGAGGGGCGGAGTCTTGATTAGGTAGAGCTCGCGCCTAGGCTCTAGGGTCACGTGTAAAAGGCTGGAGTCACCTGATTAATAAGAATCAGTCGTCTGAGCCACTTCCGCCCTAACCTAGTTGCCGTGGTAACGAGCCTCTGGCGGAGGGCGGGAACCCGCTGGCAGCAGATGTGTCGGGATTGTTTAGCCTGCCATTCCAGGCTCTTCAGAGCGTTTTCCTTGGTGTTCCCGAAAAGAAATGCTTTATGGTTTAGCAGAGCCACCTTGCAGTCTATACTGACCAGAGATTGGTCATTCAGTATCACAAGCTCTTACACTACGGACGCCAACCGCAAGTCCACGCCCTCCTCGCACTCCACTAACCTAATACGATGAACCTCAATGTATGCCAGCCGCCCAGGATGCTGTTTCATCTCTGCGGGTGAGTTGCCATTATATTGGGCTACTTTTCTCCGTCTGACTAACGCTAACTTAACTATCAAATCACAGCCGGGGAAAAAGCTTCCTTCTAAAAGGTTTCACAGTCTTCTCTGGGACCCTATGTTAGCAATGTTGAAGTCCTGAAGGTTCAATTACATTATCTTTTAATAAGTAACACACAAGAAGCTAACAACACACGCACACGCACACATACACACTGAATTCCTCAATCAAAAAGACCTTCTCAGATCCATCCCTAGATCCCCAATATCTGAGAGAAGAGAATCAGGATTTTTTTTTTTAATTTGAAAGTGCAGCCCCTTCCTCCATGAAGACTACTTTGATCATGATAGTGTCTATAACAGGTGTTTCTATAATACGTAGCACTGAGTCATCCTGCAGGATATTAATCTGCTTTCCCCCACCACACACTCTCACTCCAGACTGAATTTCTCCACCACCTGGACTGATGAAGCAAAAGGAACATGGTGTTTTTTAAAGTCTGACACATCGGAATCAGGCACTTTTGGAATCTTGGCGCCTACCTTCTAGCTGTGTCCTTAGCAAGTCAGCCCCCGCCCCAGCTTTAGTTTTCTTGTTCGTAACAGTAATAAAGATCCTATTGAGGTTAAGTAAGTCGGTATTTGGAAAGTGCTAATGCAAGACCTGGCACTTAATAAGTGAATTAAAATTTTGTTTTAGCCAGCTGTGGGTATAGCTACTGGATGAGCGCTTAGCATGTACAAAGCCCTAGCTTCAATCCCCATCACTATGGAGATTTTTAAAGTTTTTTTAAAGTTTTTCATAAAAGAAAAGCATGCTGGCTTCCTGAAAAATACCTTGGATATGATCTCAGGGCCAGATCCTGTGGATATCACAGTGTTTCCTATCCTGAAACACTGAGCAGTCCCTCATGATGAAAGCCTAGGGCATGTGGTCATATGTTCGATGAAAGGAAATTAGTTGAGAAATTCCAAATTTCATCCAGTTCAACTCATGCGGCGCCAAGAGCTGAGGAATTTCACAGAAATCACATTGCTATTTCTAAGCTACATTTGTTACCAGAGGCTGCCATATCAAATTTCCATGAACTAGGTGGTTTAAAACAACAGAAATTATTCTGCCACAGTTCTGAAGGCCGGAAGTCCAAAAGCAAAGTGGTAAAGAACCCTTGCCTTGCTCTTCCATCTCCTGAAACTCAGCCTGCTGCTTACAAAGTATCAGTGAAATGTATGAATTGTTTAACACAATGCCTTGAATATAGTAAGTGTTCATTAGATGCCACCTATTGGGCCGGGGAGTTAGCTCAGTGGTTCCGGCACCTGTCTTGCAAGTGCAAGGACCCGGGTTCGATCCCCGGTAACCACATACCTATACTGGGTGTGGAGACTCACGCCCAGCAGCAATCAGTACCACATACCACAGTGCCGGGTGTGGTGGCTCACGCCTGTAATCCCAGCACTCGGGAGGCAGAGGCAGGAGGATTGCTATGATGTGAGTTTGAGGCTGAGCTCAGGGCCAGCCTGAACCACAAAAGTGAGACCACAAAAGTGAGACCCTGTCTCAAAAAAAAAAAACCTAAAAAAAAAATAGATGCCACCTATTGTTGTTTTCTTAAGTCTTATTCTAAAAATTCTCCTATTATTTGGATTTCGATCCAATTCCATTATATGGCTCTTTGAACCTAAAACTATTTTTTGTTGTTATTGCTTTCTTGAGACAGGGTGTTGCTATGTAGTTTAGGCTGGTAGCCTCAGCTCCTGGTGATCCTCCTGCCTCAGTCTTCCAAGTGCTGAGATTACAGCATGCAACACCACACCCAGCTTCCTAAAGCTATTTCAATCACTTAAAATTATCATAATATTTATAAAATGTTATTATATCTCCTGGAAGTATGTAGCCCAATGAGAACTTCAATTCACCAAATACTGCAAGATCCATGCAGAGACAGAAGGAGGTTCATAGTCAAGTGGTAAATGAGTTACTGATTCTTCAGGGACTGATAGGCAAGAACAGAACAGGCTTCCAATAAGTCTTAAAGCATAATTAAGAGTCTGATAAATAAACAAGAGGTATTTATATCTGTTGGATCAGAGATAGTTTGAGCACTGTACTTTGAAAGTGTATACCAAAGGTTCATGCGCTAGAAATTTAATCCCCAAATCTTACTTTAATAGTATTTGAAGATAGAGCCTTTGAGAGGTAATTAGAATTAGACAAAGTCATGAGAATTGGGCCACCATGATGCTATTAGTGGTTTTATAAGAGGCAAGAGACCCAAGCCATGCTCTGTCTTAACATGTGATATCCTCTGCATGTTTTCAGATAGCCATAAGGCCTTCAGTAGGTGCCATGCTCTTAGATTTCCCAGCTGCCATAATCATAAGCCTAAGAAACTTGTATTCTTTTAAAAAGAAAAGAAGCTAGGGATTTAGCTCAAGTGGTACACACCTACCTTGGAAGCACAAGAACCTGAGTTCAATCCTTGGTACTGCAAAAAAAAAAAGAAAGAAAAAGAAAAGAAACTTCTATTCTTCCTAAATTATTTGGTCTCATATTTACTATAGCAGTAGAAAACAGACTAAGATGCTGTTGAAATCAAACACACAGTTTGCAGGACTTACACTCAAACATCCCAATCTATTTTGCTTTCTCTTCCTTTTCCTACCTAATGGGCGTGATATACTAGGCAAATCAGAGCAAGATGGGAAAGGTTGATATTTTGATGTCTCAAACTTAATTAAACTGAATTTGTCCCTTTCATTTTAACAGAGCTTCTTTCTCCCATTCGTTTATATATTTAGTCAAACACCCATTAGACCTTTGCAGGGCAATCTGCCTGAGAACTATGTTTAAGAAATTAAGCAGATAAATTCCTGAGTGGAGAGAGTTCACCGGTCATCTTAGTGCAAAGTGCTAAGTACAGTAATTGAGATTACATATAAAATACAATGAAAGCACAGAGGACAAAGTTCCAGCTGCAGCCTGCTGTCCACAAAGGCTCCCCAGGAGAGAATGAGTATACTAGACAGAAAGGCACAAAGCAAAGGACATGATAGTGGCGTAACTGACGTGGCTAAAACAAAGGCTGCACAGAAGAACAGGCAAAGAGGCTAGAAGAGGAGACTGCTGGCAGTTAAGAAGTATATGACTACCTTGTTTAGGAAATTGAGTTTGTTCTTGGGCAACAAGAAGTCACTTTTAGAAACATTGCTCAAACAGCCCTGGAGAGGAAGCTTTGAAAGGATAGGACTAGAAAAGCCAAAGTCTTGCAGAAGGTCATGTGAGAGATAAAAACATAAAGAGGCCCATTTCCCAAAGAACCTACAGAAGCCTACGAGCCCATAAGGCAAATCCTTGGCAGTACTTCTCCTTTCCACCAACGATGCTTGTGAAAAGCATTCCTAGATTGAACTACTACTTCCACTCGGCTCCCCCAGTAGCTCCTGGCCTCACATTAGTGTATGTATTCGTGTGCCTAGTCTACTGAGTAGTTTGCGTTTGTGGCTCTCACCTCTGCTCTTGATTTTTCTTTGACTCTGCAGCATCCTGACACAGAGGACAGGCTCCATAAGCTTCAATGAGCAAATGCACAAATGAATGAAGTCAATGTTTAGGTCACATTGAGGCCCCCTAAACTAGTCAGATTTCCATCACTGTGACAAAATACCTGAGATAATTGATTTAATAACAGAAAAGGTTTGTTTTGACTGATGATTTCAGATTTTCATTCCATAGTCATTCACCGCTATTGCTTTGGGTCTGTGGCTGCACAGTACAGCCCTGCAGAAGGCTCTTTCATGGTAGTGAGGAAGCAAAAACAGAGAGAGAAGATGGGGTCAGGGGTCCCAATACGCCCTGCAAGGGCTCACTCCAGCAACATAATTTCCTTCCCCTCGGCGCCACCTACTGAAGGTTCCATCACCTCCCAATAGAGCATGTGCTAGTGCCAAGCACCCAACACGTGAGCCTCTGGGGACCTTCACAGTCCAAACTGTGACTCTCCCATACCTCCCCAACTGGGACATTCCCAGAGAGAGGAAGTGAGCCTGCCTTAGGTCACACAAAGTTTGTAGTAAATCTGAGACAAAGTTGAGCCTGCTGTGGGCAGCCAGGGTAACACACAGTGAATACAGTGCCCTGATGGCTGATTAAGCAAGCTGTGGGGTGGGAGTGACTTTGCTGGTGAGGGCTGGAGGATGCAGAGGGACAGGCTGGATAAAGGATAGTGTGAGCCAAAGAAGCAGTGTGGGCTGGAGGAGCAGGAGGAGCAGCCTGTTTCCATGTGTAGCACTGAGAGAAGTCAAAGAGAAGGCCAGGCAGGAGTGGGCAGGAGAGCAGTTGTGCTGAGGAGGGAGAAGGAGAACATTTTGGAAGAAACGGTATTTCAGAAATAAAGTAAAAGCAAAGAACTCCTTACGTTTCTTTCACAGTTTAGTGTTACTTTTGCCTGTAATTTCATGCAGCAGAGGCAGCACTGGTTTTTCAGAGAGCTGCTGAAGCATCATCCGGCCCTACAGCACTGGCACTGAATTAAACTGCAGATATCGCAGGGGAAACGTCCTACCAGGCACTGGGAGCCCCACTGCCTTTTGGACAGCTTTTAAAGGGTTTAAGCAAGATAATGATGCAGTCTGTGTTTTAGAAATGGCATTTACTGCTATGTCAAAAGTAAATTCAAAAAAGGGTACCAGAAATGTCAGCAATAAATTGTAACATTTCTTCCTTTTGTTTTTTTTGGCGGTACTGGGGATTGAACTCAGGATCTGCAGCTTGCACATCAGGCACATTGCCACCGAACCATATCCCTAGCCCTTCTTCCTTGATTTTGAGGACTGTTAGAATGAAGCTGAGTTCCTGGTACTAATGGGACTAAAGGCTGGTTAATCTCCTTTGTTAGGCCTGATGAAGCCTCCCCTTGCAGGCCCGGTGTCACAGTGCTCCTGAAAAGGAGCAACTGGATGTAAAGACAGGTGACCGGAGACTCTACTCCCCAGGGGCAGAAGCCTAAGGTCAGTGGACCTGCAGCAGATTCCCTTCTCTGGGCCTCCAGTGCCTCTCTGGGTGAGCGAGAACTCACATTCACTGAATGCTGTGCACACACGCATGACTCTGGTGGTCACACAGGACCTGTGGGGTGAGTGTTATTGCCTCAGTTTTACAGATGGCTTCAAAGAGGCCTCAAAATGGAAATACCTGCCCAAAGTCACGTGACTCCTGGTGGCAGATTGATAGTGTGAACCCAGGTCTCCCTCTCCCTACACTGGGGCTTCTCCTACACCACACTTCCCCTATTAATTAGAGTATACCATACAAGACTCTGAACTTCACCAACAGTATAACAAGCAGGCTCTCATCAATAGTAAAGTATACTGCAAAGCAGTTCTCATGGTAAAACTTCTTAAGTAATTTTTTCTCTTCCTAAATGATTCAGTCTAAAACCCAGAGGTTGGGCCTAAAACAAGGTGGTATTTGCCCTGGGAGAAGATGGAGGACAGCCTAGAGCAGAAGGTCAGAACCACAGCAAGGTGAGGAAGGTTTCCATGCAGGGGCCGGGCTGAGGGAAGGAAGTGTCCTGGCACAAGGTACAGAACCAGAGTGGGTCATGAGGAGTCCACACAAGAGGGCTACACGTGGGGCGGAAGAGTTCAGGATGAGGGGCAGGAGGATTAGCTAGATAATATGTGGGGCTCAGTGTAAAATGACAATGTATGGCCAAATGTGGCAGTGTACACTTGTAATCCCAGCATGTAAAAGGCTAAGGCAGGAGGACTGGAAGTTTGAGCCTAGCCTGGGCAATTTAGCAACTTAGCAAGAACCTATCTATAAAAATAAATACCTACAGGCTGGAGATTTAGCTCAGTGATTCTGGTTCCTGTCTTGCAAGCACAAGGATCCTCCCCGGTAAGCACATACAATACTGGGCGTGGAGACTCACACCCACCAGCAATCAGTACCACATACCACAGTGCCAGGCATGGTGGCTCATGCCTATAACCCCAGCACTCGGGAGGCAAAGGCAAGAGGATTGCTGTGACGTGAGTTGGAGGCTAAGCTCAGGGCCAGCCTGAACTACAAAGCGAGACCCTGTCTCTAAAAAAATAAATAAATAAATAAATACCTGTAACATGTCTGGGAATGTGGCTCAGTGCAAAGGCTCTGGATTCAATCCCTGGAAACACAAATAAAATGAATGGAAGAAAGATAGGGGAGGGAGAGAGAGAGAAGGCAAAAGCAAAGCAAACCCCCTCAAAAAATTTTCAAATAAAAGGCAGAGTTCCTTCTTGAAAAGTTATTTAAGAGTCCCTAGAAGGTGACAGCATGAAATCAAGTGTGGGGCCCATCCCAGCACAAGACCACTCCACTGCACAGGGGAAAGGCCCAGGAATCTGTCCTGACAGAGAGAGCCCCCACACCCAGGCTGAAGATGAGGGCAATGGAAGCAACAGCAGAGGGGTTCCTTCCAGAGCGGCTGGGCAAGTCAATCAATGTGCAAAGCTAGGAAGAGCCAGTCTTCCATCAGGACAAAGCGTGGCTAATAGGAGAAGGGAGAGAAGCAAGACAGACCCTGTGGTCTCTGGACAAGAACTGCCCAGATCTTGGAGGACTCAAGACTCTGGGAAGGAGCTAATCCCAGGATTGTGCCAGGAGAAAAGTACAAGATGATCCTGGCACATCTAGTTGTGCCAGAAAGGGCTCAGAAAAATGATGGGGACAAGTGATGTCATGAGGACACAAGAGCCATTTTGAAGGGACTCGTGCTGCCCAAATCTGGGATAGCTTAAGTATCAGAATAAACAATGACAGAACTGTTTAAAATCCATGGAATAAAATAGGGAACCACAAATATAAAAATATAAAGAGCT
This sequence comes from Petromus typicus, assembly GCA_004026965.1. Lineage (NCBI taxonomy): Eukaryota > Metazoa > Chordata > Mammalia > Rodentia > Petromuridae > Petromus > Petromus typicus. The sequence goes on along the minus strand of PVIR01010722.1, from coordinate 34,998 downwards.
GAGAGTCTTTACTCATAGAAATAATGTTTCATGAGGAAATGTTTACATAATCTTGATATAGGGAAAAAAAAGTTAACTTTACAGTGCAAAAGCATGACAGTCATTATTTTAACCAGGACATCAAAGCAACCATCATCAGAAATGGAACAAATTGAAATCAGGTGCCATCTGTAGGAAGTGCTGAGAGGAGTCCCATCATGAGGTCTGGGATATTTCTACCCAGATGGACACCCTAAATCAATCAATTGTGAGGCAACAACAGCGTGTCTGGGAATGTGGCTCAGTGCAAAGGCTCTGGATTCAATCCCTAGAAACACAAATAAAACAAATGGAAGGAAGAGAGGGGAGGGATTTGATTACACAACAAAATCGAATAGTATTCTAAAAGAACCTGCCTAGCAGAACCTGAACTTGATCATTTTGATATAACATACATCAAGGCACAGAGTGAGATTTAAATTTGGTCTGAGGATTCCATGGGAGTAATAATTCTATCTTCATTTCCTGGCCTTTCATGGTTTTATTATGAGTATGTGGAACAGTGTCGGATTCTTCTGTCTACAGCTTACTTTCAAACAATTTAGGAGAGAATTTATTCTCCTGTATTGTACTTAGAAATTTTTACAAGTAAGACTTTGTAAAAAATGATTTTTAAAAATCTTATCATGTTCATTATATCATAATCTTGTATAATAAACTATTCCCTATAAACAAAATAAAACTGTTTTTACATTTTAATTTTTTATAACATGACACTCACTGAGGCTTAGCCATTAAGTAGTTAATTTATTTATTAAAGAATGGTAAGGCAGACTCTATCACCACCACTGTAGAGCTTTACAGCAGAGGACAGAGAGGGGGCTCAACTCCTCACAGTCTAGTTTTAAAAATAATAACTTACGGAGAGCTTGGTATATGCCAGTCAGGTTTGGGGTATCCTAGCAACAGTGCCACGACATTGGTGAGATAAAGTGATCGTGTCACTTGCCCAAGGTCACATTGCCATGTTGAACTAGAACTCTAAGATAACCTAATTCCAACAGTAAGCCTATATTCTACCACCTCTAAGGAAAGAATGTTATTCCATGTATCTTAAGTAAATGTTACTTTTCCAGTGAAGTCATATTTGTTTTCAAAGTACATTTTTATATCATGTATATTGAATGGAAAAAATGTCATTCCTGTTTAATTGGAAAAAATACGTTCATGTATCTATTTTCACCAAAAATATTTAAAATCTCAAAATAACTTGCTTTGTATTATATTTTAGAACTAAACAAAGCAACTTTTTAAATATGCTAGGGTAACAGTATCATATTTTAAAAAGCAGGAGATAAAATTTTGTGTCTGCATAATTTAAAAAGTCAGACGGAACTATAAGAACCAAAACTCTGTATGTAGAAAGTGGTGAAAACTATTTTGAAAAAGAGCTCTCAAGAGAAACAACAATATGAAAAATTCAGGCACAGTGGCAAATGCTACTAGTCTCAAGGGAGGCAGGGAGATGGCTTGGGCCCAGGAATTGAAGGTCTATGAGACACCTCAAACTTTGCTATCTGAAAACTAATCAGAAAAAAGAAAAAGGAGTTGCAAATCTATATGTGGCATGAGTTTGTTATAAACATTATGATTGAAGCTAGGGCCTAAGGGGCGTCCCTATTTTTTCCCTTCTAGCATTCTCATTATGACTCATTACACAGGAACTTTTCCACCCTTTCAGAAGCATCAAGGAAGAATGCTTCCCAAACTTCTAGTCCACTCCAATTAAAGAAAAATGAAGTATTTGATTTGTGAGGAGACTGGTGTCTGCCAAACAATGATACAACTTCTCTATCAGGTGGTATAAATATATTAAAGACTATTGTTTGTATCAACTTAAGCTGGCTTAAAACAGCAGAAATTTATTCTCTCATAGTCCTAGAGGCCAAGTCCAAAACGAAGATGTTGGAAGGGCTGTGCCTTCTTCTCTGGGGAGAATCTTTTGACCTTTAGAATTTCCCGTGGCTTCAGGTATCCTGTGGCTTGTGACTGGTTAACTCAGGCCTCTGCGTCCGCCCTCCTGTGACCTTATACCGTCCCCTGTGTCTCCTCTGCTCTTATAAGGACACGATCACTGGGTTTAGGCCACCAGTATTACCTCATCATAATGAGACATCCTTAACCTAATCACATCTACAAAGACCTTCCTTCTTTTTTCTAAATAAATTCACATCCACAGGTTCCAGAGATTAGCATTGTACATATCATGTTGTGGAACACCATTCAGCCAACTATGCCATTCCTGTGTGCATAGGCTGCATCTCTTTTCTCTCAAACTAGCCAATCCAACACATAGAGCAATCAAAATAGTGTCAATCTAAACTGGATGGCTTTAAATTAGCACAGTGAGTGTAATCCCCAGGGTCATACATGGCATTTCACAATGAACGTTATAGTTCCCAGTAAAAGACTAAAAGTAAAGCTTGCTCTTCTTGAGATTAAGGCAAAGATATCTTCCCTCACAATTGTTATTCAACATTGTACTGGAAGTTCTAGCTGGGATAATTTGGTGAGAAAAAAAAATTATAGGCATCTAGATGGAAAGAAATAAAATTATCTCTGTTCACCATTCACAATGAACAGCCTATATACATAGACCAAAGTAATCCATAAAGAAACAACTAGAATGAGTGAGCTTAGCAAGGTTGAGAGAAACTTGACAAATACGCAAAAAAGCATAACTATACACTAACATGAACATTCCAAAAGTGAAATCAAGAAACAGTTCTGTGCACAGTGGTGTCAAAAAGCTGGTTGTGCTGGCACACAGTTGTAATCTCAGCGCTTGGGAGGCAGAGGCAGGAGTAAGAATTCAAGGTCAGCCTGGACTACACAGTGAGGCCCTGTCTCAAAAATAAAAAATAAAAGAAAATCCAAAACATGGAAAGATACTTAGACTTGATATTATGATAGCCAAATTCACCAAATTTATTCACCTATTTAATGCAATTCCTATCAAAATCTCAGGTGATGTTTTTATGCACTCATTGACATGATGATCCTATAATTCATATGGAAACACAAGAGACACAAAATATCCAACATAATTGTAATAAAGGGGGCAAAATGAAGGGCCTGCTGGTTTCAGCATTGATCACAAAATTAAATAAAACCAACCAAGCATGATAATTCATACCTGTAAACTGAGCACTCAGGAGACAAGAGGCAGGAGGGTTACTATGACTTCAAGACTAGTCTGGGCTACATAGGAAGTTCAGGGCCAGCCTGAACTACAAAGCAAGACCCTGTCTCAAAAAATTAAAAAGCAAAAACAAAAAAAGAAGGGAAAAAAAAAACTAAGACTGTGTGACACGCGTAGGGGGGTAGCTCAGTGGTAGAGCACTTGCCTAGCATGCATGAGCCCTGGGGCTCAGTACCTAACACCACAAAAGCGAAGGGTGGTGACAGAATAACTATAGAAATATAGATCAGCAGAACTGGAAATCCAGAAGTAAACTGTCACAATTATTGTCAAAAGAATGTCAAGATAATTCAGTGAGGAAAGACCAATCTTTTCAAAAATGGTGTTAGATAGCTAGAGAGCCACATGCAAAAGAACGCAATTGGGCCCTACCCCAGCCATATACAAAAATGAACTCAAAATAATCTGGAGATCAAAATGTAAGAGCTATAAAAGCTTTAGAAGAAAGCATGAAAGTACAATGTATATAATTGCCTGTTTGGCAACCACTTCATTTAACAACCTAGTCACAGGAATAGAACTTGGTCATTAAATGAGGCATGTCTGTATTTGAGACTTAGAATGAAACTAGGTTTTCTTAGGTAAAACACAAAAAGTAAACTAACAACAAAAAGAGATAAATTAGATTGCATCAAATTAAAATTTCAAAGGGCAAATGGTACAATATATATTTCATCAGTATATATTTGATGATATATATTACGTATGATAAAAATATGACACAATGTATATACTAAATGTATTGATATCATGAAATTAAAATAAGGTACAGTTACCCTCACAATATAAGAGGGGCTCAAAGTGGTGGCCGTTATTAGTACAGCAAACATTTATTAGTACAAAAAACTGCTGCTTGGGTAACCTTGGCCACTGAGATGCTGCACATGCATTTCCAGTTTCTTCTCCAAGGGATGGCAGTGTAGTGGGATTTTTGTGACATACAACATTCTCTAGGGTCCCCCATACGAGTAATAGTCTGTTGGGAATATATCATATTATTTTTCTGCAGTGTATCTCTCTTTCTCTCCTCTGTCTCTATCTCTCTCTGTGTCTCTCTCTCCCTCCATATATGATATATGTAGTCCATGCTGCAATGTAGGTATATCTTGCATGTCTGAAGTAAAACCCAGACTTAAAAGTCACATGTTGTATGGTTCCATTTATATGAAATATCCAGAGTAGGAAAATGCATAGATAGAAAATAGATCAGTGACTGGCTAGAAACTGGCCAGGGGACCTGGGGGAGTTACAATTAATGGGAATGGATTTCTTTGGGAGCAAATGAAAATATTGTGGAATTAGAAATTAGTGATCGATGCACAATTTTGTCAAAATACTAAAAACTATTGAATTATAGACTCCAAAATGCTATGCTTTTTAAAATGGAGTACTTTGTGGTATATGAATTATAATCTCAAAAACAAAAAGAACTAAAAGAAAGGCAGTTTTGATAGCTGCAGGAACAGTGAGCCAGAAGGGAAGGAGGAAACAGGAGCTGGGTCTACTAGGTCAGGGGAGAGGAGATAAGGGTGCTGATTATAATGAAGGGTGTGGGCCAAGCCTTGGGATGAATGTTTTCAATTTGTATACTGTATATTTAAATCCTTGTTATTTCAGCTACTCGGAGACAGAGATTCTTCCCATTTTACAGATGCTGAAACTGAGCTTACAGAGGTTTAGAAACATGATAATGCAGGTGGCTTTTGCCGACAGCACTAATGACTAGAACCAGACAGTGTAACAGATGGCAAAGGTTCTGAGCAGTCCCTACCTCCTTAATTATGTTCAAACTCCTGAGAACAAGAAATCTCTCAGACCTTATCAAGAGGAAGCATGCACTAAATGCTATCTGCTGTGTGACTGCAGCAAACTCCTTGGCCCTCTATGTCGTTAACCAGTTCAGGAATATTTATTGTAGATGGATGGTTTAAATTCCCGTTTAGTGCTAAACATTTGAGAATCCTTGATTTGACTATCTTGAGTTGCTAACCTAGGGCAAGAGCTGAATAAATGTCAGATTGCCAGAAGCTCAGGAAGCTAGCAGCGTTTGCCTTAGATCATCCATATCCTTAGTGCCCCCTTGTGGTCTATCTGGGGACTACAGCCAGAGTCATGGAGATGACATTTTCAAGTTGAGACTACAGACCCACAACTGCCACTACCACCCAGGGCAAAATCTTCTCAAGGTAAAAAGTCTTAAGGCAACATTCACAGCAGCTACCTGGTGGCTTCGAGGCACAGCACTGGAGCGGGCTGACCTGTCTTCTACTCTGAATAGGGAGCTGCCAGATATATGTTACCCTGGGTTAGGGAATCCTGCTGGGGCCTGGGAGCCAATTATTACTGATGCCCTCCTGAGGCACAGATGGCTGAGTCCCCTAGTGTACCCTAGACTGGCAAAGACAGTAAGATGGGCACCCCGCAGTTATCCACAATTCACAGCTGAGAATAACAGCCTCTATTTAGGGGTGGCCTAGTTAGGCTAGGGCTCATCTTAGGTTATAATCCAGTGTGAGGCCAGCCTCAGGCTGGGGCCTAAGGGGAGAGCCCAGCCTCTCATCAGGAAAAGGTCTAGCCTCCATCCGAAATGGCTGTCCTCTGTCCTGAGTGGTGTCTGGAGCCTGTCTGGCACTGAAGAATCCCACTTCTGTTGGCCCCACCTGAGCTCTTCTGCTCTGCCCTCCCGGCCACCCAGAGAACTCCCTGCCCTTCTAAACCCAGCCAGGTTGGGCTCCTCCCCCTCGGCCTGTTGTCTTTCACTTCAGCACCGGGAGCCCTGCCCTCCCCTGCCCTTCCTGGCAAATCTCCAAGGACCCTTCAAGGGCCAACACAGACTGTATCCTCAGTGAGGCACCCCTGCTTGGGCTAGAGGTGTTCCCGTCGCATCCCAGCAATCATGGCCCAGGTGGCCTCAGCTATCTCCAGGGCCTGTCTGCGCAGCCCGTTCACAGCCGCTTCCAACAGGAAGGAGACTGGCAAAGACAGCAAGGTGTGCACCCCACAGTAAGCAGGTTGGGAAGAACCTTTGGAAAAGGTTCCCAGGTGCTTACTACTTAGAACAGAGAAGTGGGATCCTGTGAGCACTTGGGGCACAGCAGGTCGTGGGTATAGCTGAGGTCATAGGCAGGGAGCATGGTTTTGGTGACTGGTAAGGACCCTTCCCCTGCGGCCACTCTAGGACTCCGCAGCACGACAGCACCCCTGCCTCTTGACATTTGCCCCCTTGTACGATCACTCAGTGTGAGCTGGACCCAGATACTCGCACCTAGTGAGCAGAAGAGGGAGATGCTGACGTCACCTCTATGATGGGGCTCTAAAGGGCTATGGCTTCCATGTTGCTCACACACTCTTCTCTTCGCACCCTGGCTCCTCTCGCTCACTCCACGCAGCCAGCTGAAACCCGAGCTGCTCTTTGAAAAGATGCAGTGACCACAGGCATGGCAGATACACCTCAAGGATCCACAAAAGGCTCAATGCCCACTTCTGCAGACTGAAAGATGTCTGAAGCCACTAGGTTCTGAAGTAACTGGTCACATAGCAAGTGTACCACTGACAGCAAGTGTGCCAGACGGTGCAGCAGGCAGCCCCAGAGGGCCCCGGCCAGCCCCAGTGTCGTGGCAGGGTGCAGATGGAGCCCAGCAATCATGCACAGAGAATTCTTTTTTCCATTTATTTGTCTAGGAATATACAAAAGTCTGATGCAGTACAATGATATCATGGAGAGAAAATACATACAAAGGAGGGGCTGGGTTGCTGCCCTGGCTCCAAGCCCCTCGGAAAGGCACAAATATGTGAGGCGTGGGCTCAGGGCCTTCTGTCCTGGACCCAGTGTGTGGGCAGATGGCCAGGTCCTCTGTGAGCAAAACAGACTCAGGGTGTGACCTGGTCAAATCCAGGCCACTGGAAACGACATACTCCAGAACAAGGCTGAGTTGGTGCAAAGTCCACGCCATCAGCTTTCTGAGCAAAGCCAGTTACTCCAACAACAGGTAGGGTTGGGGAATCCACGAAATGGTACCTCTGAGACAGTCTTGTCCTCAGCACGTCATCACTGGCAGCTGGTCCAGGCTCAGATTTGACAGACTAGGGGTTGGATCAGGGGGCAGAGAGGAGACTCAAGCTGGAGCATTCCACGTGCTTGCCACTGCCCTTCCACGGGGTGGACAGCTATGTCCTCCATGTCTTGCCTTGGGCAAGAAGGACCAAGTCTTTCATTTAAGCTGAGGGTGGTAGCAGTAGTGTTTCTGTTAGAAATAACCTCTGCCTCTCAAATCTCGGAGCAAAGAATGAACCATCTAACTGGCCTGAGTCACTAATGACCATCCTTCCCCAGTTAACCAGAACCGAGTTTTCTCTGTCATTTCAGGAAGGGAACTGGGGGTTGGTTGGGACACCATTAAGGTCCAGATGTGTTAGCCACCACCTAGGACAGGACATACTGGAAATGAAAGAGCTTAAAATATTGGCTTTTTCCTTCTTAAAAAACACCTAACATTATAATGGTTTAACAAATTATAATTTCTTTTAAATAACCCACAGACACCCATGACGCTTCCAAATTTACAGAACAAAAAGCACTTGAGAACTCGGTAGAAAACACTGTGCAGCTGGTTCCTTCCAAGGCAGGATCAGTTCACCTCCAGGACTTCAGTCTCTGGGAGGCCAAACTTGGTCTTGTGCTTGTCAAAGAGCTTCACCAGGGCCTCCATGTACATGCTATGGTACAGATCAATGTCCTGCTGGGTCGGGTGCTCCACCTTGGGGATGGTGATGGGCTCGCCCACTGCAGGGAGGGACAGAGGATCCGGTTAGTTGATAGGTGAAGTATTCCCTTCCTGAGCACCCGCTATGATGCTGATGGTGGTGACTGTGCCAGCCATGGGCCAGGAACCGTGCATCTCAGACTGTTTCCTTTGCAGATGAGAAGACTGAACGCCAGGAACATGGGAAGGAACCTGCCCCAGTCCGCAAGGCCTCCCAGCGGCAGATGGAATGAACCCTTAGCACTCCACAAGACATTCCTGTGAAACTCATGGGATTAAGCGAACGTCTGCTTTTGCTCTGCTCTGGCCTCAGTTTGCTCACCTGATAGCTCAGAGAGCTTCTCTAAGGATTCTGTGAAGAACATGATGTGCACAGGCAGGACAGGGGAAAGTAGACCAGCACAGCTAACACGTATGCACTGTTTCCATTTCTTGCCCTGCAATATCTCCAAACCTAATCATCTAAGCCCTGCCGATGCTTTCTCCCAAATCCATGCACTTCCCTCCCATTGCCATCATTTGCCCTCCGACCAAGTCACTGTCTGCCACAAAACCCTAGTCTGATCTCAGGGCTGCCATTTTGCCCCATTCTAATGCATTTTCTACCCAGTACCTCTAGAGGTCACTTACTTATTTCTATTATTTTATTGTTGGTACTGAGGATTGAGCCCAGGGCCTTCACAGTGAGCTTGATTCCCAGACAATTTTTTTACTTTTTTTTTTTTTTTTTTTGAGACAGAGTCTTACCATGTAGTTCTGGCTGGCCTTCAATTAATTATGTAGACCAGGCCGGCCTTGAACTTGTAGTGAGCCTCCTGCCTTAGCCTTCTGAGTGCTAGGCTTACTCTTCCTGCCTTAGCTTCTCAGAGTGCTTAGAGGTCTGTGCCTCTAAAACTTGTTCCCAGAACTCTCTTTAAAATGCAAATCTAGCCGGGCGTGGTGGCTCACGCCTGTAATCCCAGCACTTGGGAGGCAGAGGCAGGAGGATTGCTGTGACGTGAGTTTGAGGCTGAGCTCAGGGCCAGCCTGAACCACAAAGCAAGACTCTGTCTCAAAAAAACCTAAAAAAAAAAAAAAAAAAAAAAAAAATGCAAATCTGAACCTGCTCTCCCAAACACCCTTGGCAGCTTTGCATTCTCCAAATGGCACCGCCCACAGCCTCCTGTCCTCTCCCGCTAAATCTGTGAAGGGAATTGTGGGAGACCAGAGAGAACTTAAGCCGAACTGGCCTCCTCTGTGAGCACACAGGAGAAAGGCTGTACTGGGGGGTGAGTGTACATTGTAGATTCTAGGAAAAAGACAGCAAAGATTAAATTGTTTACTTAGGCCTGTACTAATGGATACTGGAAAGGAGATGAATCTGGTTTGTGTTCCTCTGTCTGTACCTCATTTGGGTGAATAAAGGTCGGATGAACCATATGGGGTCTGCCTACTACAGGCAAAAGCTCCCAGCTACCCCCATGTTAAACTCGTGTCTCTGTCATTCATCTTCGTTAGCCCCTGATAGAGGAAGAATAAAGCAGTGGGTCTAGGTCCCCACAAAGTGGTGCCTGCCTGACAAAAGCTAGGAATGAGAGGGGGCTGGCTCCCCAGGGGTGGCACTGGAGCAGGAGTGACCCGAGAACACAGGGGAAGGCCGGCCCTGTCAGCGTGCTCCAGGGAAGTGTTCCTGCTGCCTTCGGCTTGCAGTCTCTGATAACACAAAGTGTTATCAGAGGGCTTTGGCCCTTTGTCCACTGCCCAGGGCCACATGCTCCAGGGATCTCTGGCTGGTGATCTTTAACACACACCCACACAAACATGACACAGGCGCACACCCTGTGAGGTAAAGTGACTGCAGTCCTCAGAATTTCCCCAGGACACGCAAAACAACACAGCAAAGGCCTGAATAGGTTTATGTTCCGGTCTATTATTTTCTTTCTACACAGTCTTATTTCTGCAACTTCACTTTGATTATTTCTGGCAGAAACTCCCTTTTTTTGCTGGACAATTCCTAACAGCAAACAGTCCCAGAGTCACTTCCTCAGTGGGGTTCCCTGGACACCCTGCTCATAGCCTGGGAGGTCTTGGCTACAGCAGTTTCCCCAATGGACCTCCCAACTCCTGTGGGTCTTGTCTTCTCACCTCTCCCTCCACTACACCTATCACTCCCACCAAGCACCCAGTTCATCAAAGGCCTCATGGCTAAGAGTACAGCCATGAAAGCCACTGGCCTGGGATCCCAACATGCTTGGGGTGGCCTTGTGCAGACTGGGGACTCACCGACAGTGGTGATGGGCTTGGAGTAGGGCACCAGTCCCCAGGTGTCAGAAGAGAAGAGGCCACGGCCATGGAAGATGCAGGGAGCAAAGCCGATGTACTTCTGGAACTTCTTCTGGACCCATCGGCCCCAGGAGCCCTCCTCAAAGATCACCTGTTTGTACACCTCATTCTCCCCAAAGGAGTAGATGGGAACCAGGTCGGCTCTAGAAGGAAGAAGGGACCAGGGTCTGTCATTCCCCAGTCATGGGCTTTAGTTCCCACTGTCAGCCCTCCAGGCCCTGGATACCAGCCAAGCTGCGCCTGTCCCTGGGGCAGAACATGACCCCTCACAGACAGACTGGTGGGCTCCTGCCTCCTGCTTGTGACTGCAAAGCACCTGCCCAAGAAGGCCATGTTTGCCCTCATCCTGCAGGCCCTCTTCCCCGGGAGAGGCCTCCTAGCTCCAGATTTCACTCAGCCCTGGAGTCCGCCCATGTCACAGCCTCACATACGATGACCCTCCCACTTCCCTGAAAGCAGGGACTGGGTCACAGTTGACTGTCCCAAGGGCTGGCTCAAGGCTGGGCTCTGAACAGCCTCTAGTGGAGCCTGAGTAGGACAAGGTGGAGTGTCCAGCCCAAAGGCGTGGCCCAGCACCTTCCCAGACTTGTGTGTTAACTGCAGGCCACACCTCACACTGGCCTATGAACCACTGTAGAGCTGCCACCCTGGAAGCCGCGCAGAACCCCTATCAGGGAGGAAAGCAGGGGCCCTTGAGCCTAAGCAGCTTAGCTCTGTGCTTCACAGTGTGTCCCTGACTAGTCACTTAGCCTCAGTCTTCTCCAGTGGGAAATGGAGACTCGGTCTCATCTAGGTTGCTGAGGAAGCGAAGGGGACAGTGGCAGCAGAGAGCTTACCGAACTGAGTACACTGCACAGGTGGCAACATAAAATATGCCTCTACTTTTCTAGAAAAGATCACAGAGATCCAAGCTGCCCAGCTCCTCTCTGCTTGTCTCAGGGTCACCCCTCCAACAAGCCTTCCTCCATGTTCCCAGCCATGCCATCCTCCTCCTGAACTGCTCTCCGAGATGCATGAGGCATTTTGGCCTCAGGTGGTCTGAGTCTTGAGGCTTTCTGCAGGTAGGCCTGGCTTCTCAGTGTACCTGGAGGGCCCAGAGACTATAGGCCACACCTTTTCTCTACTCGGACACCTGTCTACAGTGCATAGTGGGGGATCCAGCAGTGTCCCCTTCTGCCTCGTGGGGCCTCTACAGAGGCCAACGTGCCTCTGCCCTAGGCTGGGAAGAATACCACAGTGGTATGCTTTGGAGGTCGCAGGGAAGGTTACCCGTGACGCAGGGCCAGTTTCACAAAGCCTTTGCGGTTCTTCAACGTGACCGCATTCTTGCCAGGCATGGAGCTCAGGGACTCAGCTGCACCCCCCACCACAATGATGATGGCATTGCCACTCCCGTTCTTTGACAGCAAGTAGTCTATGGTGTCTCGGTTGACAGGGCAGATGCCTGGGGGAGAGGGAAAAACAGGCAGTCATCAGCAGTGCGTATGGATGCACAGCTTTCCCTCTGCACTCAGCCAAGCATAAGACAGGAAACTCTGTACATGAGTCCCAGACTTAACCCATCCATTCAGAAACTGTATGACCCTGTAGAAGCTATTCGTTTCTGTGAGCCTCAGCTTTCCTATCTATAAAATGGGGATAGCGATAGCAGGTTGTCTGGGGAATTCATTTATTCAGCAAACATTCCCTGAGGGAATGAGTTAGGACTCTGTCAAGTTGGTGCCAGGTGCTGGGGTCCCAGTGAGTCAGTGCCCTCTACAAGGATGAGAGTGTACAGTAGGCAATGTGAGGGGTAGGGTGCCCAGGAGAGGGGGTCAGAGAGTGCCTCCTAGAAGAGCTGTTACTCAAGCCAAATCCTGAAGACATGTGAACCGTGCTCCTGCTCAGCCCTGACACACTACCCAGTCCCTTTGGCAGGTGGCATCTCCCTGCATAGGCCAGCATGGGAATGGCATGTCAGTTCCACGGTGCCCTGCTCAACAGGAAGTCTCCATCCTTGACAGCAGAGCCCAGAAGGCAGGCAGAGGTGGACTCTTACCTCCTGACATCAGGTATTCTCGCAGTACAGGCATCCGGAAGTTGCCAGCCAGTGTGGCCAGGTAGGGCCGGATGCCAGGGAACTTCTTGCTCACTTCGGTAGCCTCCGTGCTGAAGTTGCAGAAGGCACCAAGGCCCATGATCCCATGGGGGTGGTAGCCAAAGATGTAGTTCCTGCTGGTTGGCAAGTTGTGTGTCTTTACCAGCTGCAAGAAAAACCGTGGGTCAGAGGCAGCTGGCTAGGAGAGGGGCACTGCAACATACCAAGAAGTTGGCCGTGCCATTCCCTCTGGGACTCTGTGGGCCCAAAGGACTGCAAACCTTAGACTGGCATCATGGGGGCCACAGTGCTAGTGGTTGGCAGTGACCATTTGAACTTTCTCCTTCATTCTCATTTCTGGCCAAACATTCACCTGACCCACTTACACTCACCCAGACTCCCAGCCTCCCTGCACTGGACCTGTCTTCCTTATCAAAGCCAGAGTGATTCCTCTAAAACCCAATCCAACTCATCACGCTCAATTATAGAGGGGAATCTGCCTCCACAGGGCAAAGTCAGAGATGTTTAGCTTAGCACACTAACCGTAGCTGTAGGCACCATCTCTCCTATCAGTCTCCTCGACAAGGCTCTCCTTGGAGGTAGGGTTATCTGGGCTCTAACAGCTCAAGAAGTAATCCCAGGGACTCTGCAGCCCACTTCCTACCTCTCTGGCCCAGGCAAGGGCAGTGCAGTTGGGCTAAATGGAAATTTCCTGCCAGGCAGATGTCAGTCCTTTGCTAGCCAGCCCAGGGGCCAGAACGGGAGCTGCTATAACAGCCCACGGTCTGACCTCGGTATCAGATCGTACCAGCAAAGCTGTCCAGGGATACTCTGAAGCATTCCTAGCTCCCCTCAGGGCTAAATACCTGCCCTGAGATTAGGGGTGCAGAAGGAAGGGGGTGCAAAGTGTCCCTAAGCCACAAGCATGCAGACACAGCCTGGCATCTACTCACTACCACAAGGCACATGATGAAGACGAAGGGTGCTGGGGATAGAAGGTAAGGGTATTTCATTCCTAAAATGTCACCTTTTTCTTATTAGAAAAATGATAAACACTCAGAATTTTTTAATTTTAGGAAAGCGCTGAGAAAGTTAAAAGCCTCTGCTACACCTCCTCCAGATAAGCCACTCTGACACACCGCATCTTTTTCCTACTTGAGTGTACACACGTCCTCCCCACCCAAAATGCAAACTTGAGGTACAAAGTCGACACCATTTTGTATCACTTTCTACCAAACGGATCCTTGTGACTTATGCTCACTGAAATTCCCGGCCACATATGTACTCAGGTCTGCATCGTTCTTCTATGGCACAGCTATGCTACGGGTAACAGTACTGATTTAACCTCTGACTGATGTATATCTTACGTGTCCAGATTTACCACTTAGAAACAATAATACATCAATAAATATCTCTATCAGACATCTGATGGCTTTCATGATATAAACTTCCAGAAATAGATTTCCTGAGTCAAGGGATATGAACATGTCCGACTTTTTGGCCGCCCTTGCTCGAGAGAGGTGACACCATTAACATTCCTACCTGAGTGTTTCAGTGTCCTTTTCCTGTACTCAGGCCAGCTGGAAGCAGAGTCCCAGCTATGTCTCTCCTGCCTTTGGCCAGCGGATTAAAGGTTCAGGAAAACCTAGCCAGCCCCCAGGTGCTCAGCAGGACCTGGGGAGCAGCACTAGGCTACTCCACGGCGAGAGGGTAGTAGGGGGGCTACATGGAGTCTGAGTTCACCAGAGCTCTATAAGGCCGCCATGCCAGGGCTCTGCCCACTTAGCCGGCTCTCAGTCAAGCCAGGATTCAAAGCACTTGGGCTGGTTTCCACAGAAAAGGCAAGCACGGAGGAAGTACTGTGCGGGGCCAGCCAGGTCCAGGCTGGAAACTTGCTCCAGATCTGTTGGCCAAGGTGGGTCTGTAATGACCAAGGCACAGGATGGATGGCAAAGCCTGAAGAGCTACGCTCTCCTTGCAGCTCCTCTGAGGAGGCCATAGCAAATCCTCTCCACATCTGGACAGGGTCACCCAGCTGCACAAAGCCATCTTTTTCTACTTTGATGATGATGTATAAATCATTTTCTCTTCCCCAAGGGTCTACCTGATGGGATATGAGGTTAAATGGTGTGTCTGGGCATGGGGCAGGTTAATGGCCCTTGCTGTAGTACCCAGAACAGAGGCAACCTTTGATCTGCCTCCCTGTCACACTGCCCTCCCCCAGCACTGGACAGAATGTCCACTTTAGAGAGGAAGAGAGAGGACATTGGTGCTGCTGAAGGCTCCCATGTCTCCTGACTGTTTCTCATGGCAAAGAACCAGGCAAACGGGGTGCCCAGGCCAGGCCTGCTGGCCAACATGAACCTGAGACACATTCCTGGCAAGGCAGACTTTACCCTATGCCTTCCAGGCCAGGATAGGTGTTCAGAGGTGCTTGTTCTATGCCAGCCCCACACAGAGGAAGACATTCAGGCCCAGAGAAGAGTGAGACTCACCCAGGCTTACACGGCAGGGCACTGTGGCAGACGAACAGAACGGTAAGAACATGGCCCCGAGGCAGGCAGCTCTGGCTCCCATACCAGGCCTGCTATGGACTTGCTTTGTGACCTTGACATAGTCCATCCTCTCTGGGTCTCAGCCTGCCCTCTGTGAAATGAGGTGGCTGGCAGAGAGATGAGTCTAAACTCAGGGTCTTTCCTAGTCTCTCCAAAGGCCCTACTTCCATCCAAGGAAGAGGAGATGCCAAACACTGTCTACTCCTCTCCCAGGAAGCCAGCAGTCCTGGTGGCTGCTGCTGACCCTTAAGCCTCATCTCTGCCAAAAGCAGGGATGCCCTTCAGGCCAGCTAAGCTAATGCAGTGGCAAAAAGCACAGAGCTTGCCAGGAAGGGAGTGAGGAGGGCATACAGGCACAGGCTGAGATTAGAGATCTTCATTGCATAATCCGTGGCAGGAGACCAGGAAAAAGGGGTGGGACAGGAGCGTCACACACCACCCTGCAGTGTCAAACCTGACATTAACCAACAGAGCCAATTTCTTTCTCAACAGAAAGGAACCTGAGGCTCCAAGGAGCAGGGCCTCAGGCTGCAGCTCAATGTTCCAGCCTTCGAGAGCCTAGTTTGGCTTCGGTCCTGGTGTCCACCACGCATACACCCTCAGCTCCAACCTGCAGCTGACTTCTTGGAACTGAGAAGCGATACGGACACAGGGCCCATTTGGGTTCTCTTGGGAAGGCGGAGACCAGGTGAAGAAGGACACCGCCCTGTCCTATTCTCACTAGCAGTCTTCAGCTCATCCTTTTCTATAAGCCACCAGGAAGCTTCCTTGGGACAAGGCTACGGTGGCAAGACAGTCCTCTTTGGGACTCAGTGTCCTCACTTCTAAGAGGAGGGGACTGGGTCCTATGATGCAACGGCCCAGCCACACCAGCCTCAAACTGTTTGCAGACAGAGAAGTGGGGTTCAGGCAAGGGAGGGGAGGGTGCCTGGACCCCAAGAGCTGGGCAGTCCTGGGAAGGGTCCCTGGGGTGGGAAAGAGCGAGGCACACAACAGAGTCCATGGTCATTCACCTCAACTATAATCTTGAGATTACAGTCTTTAATTAAGACTAATATAACCTTTAAGCTATATATAATAATAATTATATATATATACACACACACACATACACACACACATAAATAATTTGCAATATAATCTTTCTGTCATATGACAGTTCCATTTTTCAGATGTAGCAAAGACATTTGGTGAGTTTGCAAAGGCTCAAGCAGAACGTGACAAAGTCAGCAGGACTGGTTAGTCAGGGAGCTGCCCCCACAGCAGGGGTCTAGCCTGACCTGTGCATGTCCCCAGGTGGGCACAGAGCCCAGCACTGCACAGGGAGAAACTGGCAGCTCGGTACAAAGAGTGCCAGAGCAGGAACTAGAAGCCAGGTCTCCAACAAAAGGGAAGAAGGAAGCCCAGGAAGTGGGAATCCACCCAACAGGGAAATGTGGTGATTACATCTTGCAGAGAAACAGGAAATAAGAATTCAGCAAGAACAAATCAGGGTCCAGACTGAAGAAGCCTGGATGCCAATATTACTGCTGCCATGGACCTGCTGTGCCACCCAGGCAAGGCCTTGTCCCTCTTTGGGACTCAGTGTCCTCACTTCTAAGAGGAGAATGCTGGGCCCTATGATGCAACAGCCCAGCAAGAGCAGCCTCACACTGTTTGCAGACAGCGGTGAGGGTCACACAAGGGAGCGGCAGAAAGCTGGACCCCAAGGAACTAGACAGTCCTGAGAATGGTGGTAGGTGGGCAGGAGCTGGCCCTGGGCCACCCCCATGAGACTGCATGGTATGGCGCAAGGCTGGCCTGCCAGCTCCCTGCCCCCAACAGCAGGCGAGCATGTCCAAGTGGCTAACTCCCACGGGCAAACTGCCACCCTGCATCACACACACAGAGCACTTTCCCACTCACACCCTGCCTCCCCCTTCACCCTCCTGCCATTTGCTGGGCCACAGCAACAGTGGGGTGTGCCTGGCTAGGTGCTGAGTGAGTCGGCTGCACAGGTCTTTCTCCTTGGGGAAATCTTCAGGATTCCACTAGAGTTAACCTGCAATCTTCCAGGACAGGCCACATGCATCAAGGCCAGCCAGGACGCAGGCCTGGCAGGGGCCGATGGAACCACCTGTGTTCCTCTAGGGTGCTGGGATCCGCCCAGGAAGACTGGTATGAAGCAGCCAGTGGTACAGCAGGAAGGAAACCCCACGATCACCTCAGTCCATTCTTGCTTCTTAGAGGGAGACAGTTCAGGAGGAGACAGTGTCCCATCCCCAGGGCCATGCCAGGATGTCTCCATCCTTCCAGCCTGTGGGCTGATGGCCCCTGCTGACTTCCCACAGACTCCTCCGTGAGGCAGCATGCTACAGTGGAAAGAGCAGGGCTCTGAGCCTGAACCACCACGGAAACTGCAGCTCAGCTGCTCACTGGCTTCACTCAGCCGGCCCCTCTCAGACCCTCAGTCTCACTCTGTACAGGGATGAAAGTAATGCCGGCCTCTCAGTATTCAGTGAGGCTTCGCCCCTCCCTCCTCCTCCTCACCAGTCCCTCTCCCTTAGCTTTTCTCCAGCTTGGTGCTGATCTCTGTCTTCACCACCACTAGGGAAGACAACTGTAGGCACACTCTGGGTCTCTCCCTCCGCCTTTGACTCCTGGGGTCTTACCCTTCCTCCACTGCTCATCAAATGGCCCAGGTCCTAATACTGCTTTTGACAGATCACCTCCAGTTTAAGTTGTATCTTTCACTATTTTTTTTTGAGACAGGGTCTCACTTTATAGTTCAGGCTGGCCCTGAACTATGTAGACCAGGCCAGCCTTGAACTCTCAGCAATCCTCCTGCATCTGCCTCCCTAATGCTGGAACTACAGGCGTGAGCCACCACATCTGGCATTGGGGTATGTGGTACCAGGGAATAAACTCAGGACCTTGTGCTTGCCAGGCAGATGCTGGAACCACTGAGTTAAATTCCTGATCCTTAAATTATCTTTAATATTCAGATAAACAATGGCTATAATATATGCTATTGTACCTGTTCCTTACATCACTTGGGCTCTCAGTAAATGAATGATCTTCAGATCCAAGTCTTATTTCCAAAGGACTAATAAGTTCTTCCTTTCCCCAAATAAGAAGCTAATGACTATGTTTCTCTTTTTGTCTTGGCTGCCAGGAAGCTTAGAGCTGAATGTGAACTGAAAAATACTAGTATTTTTCCCCAAGTCTTGATTTTTTCCTTTACCCAATTGATGGGATTATCCGTTATCTGACGTTCTTTCACACTCTACAGAGTGGTGGGTGTACTACGAATGATTCACGGTGGGAGAATGTTCAGCCCACACTGTTCAGCTCACATGTGCGTTCACAGCGCAAAGGAGGGCCACAACCTAGACTCAGATTCCATCCTATTCCACCCGCCCAAAAAATAAACACAAATCTTTACCTGGATGGGAAAGTAGTCTCGAAAGTAGCGCCATACAGCCCAATTTCGTACCCATTGTGATCTCCTGCCACCTTCCAGGGAATAAAATAGTGTTAGGAAAAAGTAGGGCTGGGGGACATGGAGACAAGGCCACTCAGACAGAGTCAGTGTGCAACCCCAAGGTGGGTGCCTCTCAGCCCACTCTGTACCTGTGCCCCTCTCACCGGCTCCTTCCCTTGCTGTCTGCCCTTGACTGACAGACCCCACCAGGGACACTCACCTTTCTTGGGTGTGTCCCAGTCGAAGGCCAGCCAGGTGAAGTAGAGCACGGCTATGAGCCAGCAGTCAGTGCAGAAGATGTACATGAGGATGGCACTGCAGGCCACTCCTGCGGGAGCAAGACGGCCACAGGTCAGGGTCTGGGCTCCTGCCGGCCTCAGGCTCCTCTCACAACAGTGGTGGAGTGACTGTGTGCTGTGGCACTAAGCTAGGCACAACTGAATTTCAGGCTCAAAATCCCAGCCCCAGAGATGGATGACAGGCACCCAGGGGCCATGTTGGCACCTGGTCAGGAGCATCAGAGGGTGGAGACATTCTGTGAAACTATTATTATGGCCTGTCCCTTCCATGTTCCAACTATGCCAGTGCCCCACAAAGTCCCTGTGGAGAAGAGGAGGAAACACTACCCAGTGCCCTCCTGTTCTCCTCAGGCCTTGGGCTGAACCACTGAGTCACTGAGGCAGGGTGAATTTTACCATTTTAAAGATAAAAGCACTGGAGTTTGGGGCAAGGTAACATATACCCCCTAGCAAGACAGAGGCAGAGACAGTATTCAAACTTGGGTATGAGTCTAAAGTCCATATTCTGCATGAGGCAAAAAGGAGAAGCCTTAGATTGTCACTGGAGGAATCTACGAGAGGGGACTCCTGGCCCAGGAGGAGAGCTGGTCCTGCTCTAAGCAAGCAGAGGGGCAGGCAGAGCTCCTCAGTCCACCTCTTCTCAAAGCCCCAGCAGGGTACTTGGGAGAAGGCCCTGGGAGCCAGCTTCCATTCGGTCACCATGTCGTGGGCCTGCACGCTTAAGGACCCTGGCACCAAGGGAGGGAAAGCCTATGCCGAGCCCTTCACTGCCTGGCTCCCTTCAAGATGCCTGCTCTATAGCTTTTCTCCTTCCAATTTTCACTCACTTTCAAGGCCTAACTCAGACCTCATCCTTCCCCAGCGCCATACAGTACCATCCCACATGGATTGACAACTCTAGGTTCTCCACATTAGAGGCTACATCTTTTTCCATGGCTTTTGGCACAAACCAGGTAGTAGACAGACTTATTCCTGGTGAAAGAAGTGCTGGAGAAGCCAACCCTCGCTGCACACCCACCCTCTGCTGGCACTGAGCGGCCTGGCCCAGGGAGTCTGTGGCCTGCCCTCTCCACCACATTGAGCTCTTCTGGGTGCTGTGGGAGAGATCAGGGAGGAATGCAGAGTCCCCATGAACCTAAGGGCAGGGAATTGGTGGCTCTTACTGCTCTAGACTCCAAGCTGCCTCTCCCCAGGGTGGCTTAACACAGGGCTCTGCTACTTTGGGGAGGTTGGTGAGCTAAGTGACAGACATCTATTTTCTCAAGGCCAGCTAAGGACTGTGACATCACAGATAGGGAAGCTGAGTCTGGAGAAGCATCTGTAGCCCAGCCCCAGCTACTAACCCTCAACAGGTTTTACAAGAGTAAACTAGACCCAAGGGGTCTTTCTTTCTCAGAGCCTGGTCCTTGTTCCTTCAATGATGGGCTGCTCCTTGTTCCACTTTTGAAGGTTGCAGGGTTGCAGCAGGAACCAGTGTCACTGGCCCATGAGATATAAACAATGCACTTAAGAGCCCCTCTCTGCACCCAGGGAAGGCTGCTGACATGACTCCAGCACATAACAGACATTCTCACATGACACAGCTGTTGCAGATATCTTTTAAAAAATCTTTCTTTTAATCACCCCTTAAGAATCACAGTAGCTTTTAAGACTGTTGCTAGGTCTTTTTCTAACAATGCAACAATATATATATATAGTATATTTATTATACTAGTATATAGTATATTATACTATATATAGTATATTTATTATATTTATTATATAAATATACTATATATATATATATACATGTTACTATGTGCCCAATAGGGGTTTTCTATTGTGTAGATACACCCTAACTTCACTGGTTTCCTTTGAAGCCCAACATACTTCAGGTTACATTTAAAAGCGGGCCGGGGATATAGCTCAGTGGTTCCAACACCTGTCTTGCAAGCCCAAGGACCCAGGTTCGATCCCCGGTAACCACATACCATACTGGGCGTAGAGACTCACACCCAGCAGCAACCAGTACACCATACCACAGTGCCGGCGTGGTAGCTCATGCCTGTCATCCCAGCACTCGGGAGGCAGAGGCAGGAGGATTGCTGTGATGTGAGTTTGAGGCTGAGCTCAGGGCCAGCCTGAACTACAAAGTGAAACCCCGTCTTTGCAAAAAAAAAAAAAAAAAAGCACTTAGAAGGCCTGCAGCCTTCACCAGAATATCCATGGGATTCACGGCAGGAGAATGGTAAAATGGTAAAACCCTCTGGTTGAGCCATAGCAGCCTTCGCAATACCTGATGAGCCTCTGACAGAGTGTGGGAGGGAGGGATGGGATGGGCTGCTCTACCTAATAATTAGCAGCAGCGCAGACCTGTCCATCCAACCAGGCCCTGATCCCGCCCACACAGGCTGAGAAGACAGGCTGAGCAGGTTTCTGGGCTGTGGTTGGGTTGGATCAATTGTTAACCTACCGCATAAGGCCAAGCCCCATGGCATGCTGTGTGACTAGGATTCCACAAGTTGCCCAGTGCCCCAAGAACCAAGTGCCAACCCACTAACACAGGGGCAGTGCTGGCTTCCGTATGCAAGTGGGGACAAAGGGAGCTTGGTGTAGCAGACTAGGCAGAGGTCTAGGAAACTGAGGTCTCTGGGTCATTCTTTCTCTCCTTTCTGTACTGGAGATTGAAGTTGGATCCCTGAGGTATATATTATTATTATTATTATTATTATTATTATTATTACTATTATTATTATTATTGCTGCTGCTGTTATTATTATTTTTTTATTATTATTATTATTTTAAATTTTGAGACAGAGTTTTGCACAGCTGCCCAGCTGGCCTCAAACTTGTGATCTTCCTGCTTCTTCAACCCCAAGTAGCTGGGATTATTAGCACACTTCACCATGTCCCCAGCCCCAGGTTCTTGACCTAGTCCCTTTACTTTCTTCTCATGTTACCATGAGCAAAGACTCTGTTCTCCCTAAGCCTCTGTTTTCTGTCTGAATGAGGAGATGTGACCCACAGGTCCTTACTCCAGGATCCTAACAAGTGGCCAAATACAAACCAAGCTCAGGGTTTAATTTTTTTTGAGACAGGGTCTCGCTTTGTGGTTCAGGCTGGCCCTGAGCTCAGCCTCAAACTCACATCATGGCAATCCTCCTGCCTCTGCCTCCCAAGTGCTGGGATTACAGGCATGAGCCACCACACCCGGCACTGGTATGTGGTATTGGTTGCCGCTGGGGTGAGTCTCCACACCCAGTATTGTTGTGTGGTTACCGGGGATTGAACCCGGGTCCTTGTGCTTACAAGACAGGCGCCGGAACCACTGAGCTATATCCCCAGCCCTCAGGGTTTAATTTTTAAAATTTAGTTTAATTTGCTATTTCTTATACCAGTAGCTTTTCTAAAGCCACATGTGCCTATAAGAATGGAAGGACTGCTATAGCCCTTTGTCCTACAAAACTGTCCTCAGTCTTACATGTAATTTTACATCAAATTTAGGGGTTCAAGGACCCCCTAAAAGCCCACTTTTGGATCTAATTATAAAGCTGGCTATTTCAGACCAAACCCACTAATTCTGGCCTTCCTGGCTCCGTAGGGAGTGCATTGGGGTCCTGCTCATGCCTGCCCTCTGCATCACAATCTTAGGTGGTCACTGAACCTCTGTGGTAGGGATTAGAAATTTGACCACAGATAAGGTGAAAGGGGACAATGTTGAGATTGTAACAAAAAAGTAAGGAAACAAATTTTATATATATGGCGGGGTGGTAGGGTGGGTGGGGCTATGGGAAAAAATGAGAATTAAGTTGTGTCTTATACTGGTACAAATCCCCATTATGGAGTGCAATCATGATGTGTATATTTAATGTACCAATAAAGATAATTAAAAAAAAAAAAAAAAGAAAGAAATTTGACCACAGATATGTCCAAGGCCTGGCACATGCAGGGTTTGTCTCATCTCTCCACCCTGCAGGGACAGTTGCTCGGCACTGACACACCAGATCAAGATCATCTGCACTGGTCTGGCCAGCCTTCGAACCTGAGTCACCCAGAAGCCCTTGTTCACTGGCACTGGGACACAACTAAGGCCCAGCAACAAGTCTGACTTGCTGACATGCTAGAGAAGTATCCAGCTATGCTGAGGACCTGGGGCTGGGGATGGAGGGGAGGCTGGGCCTTGCTCTCTTCCTAGACAATCCATGTTGTTCTGACCCTGGCCTAATGGCTGGAGGCCCTCACTGGACGACAGAAGCAGCGGCGACCCTGCTATGGATGTGCCAATTTTGAAAGGCTGAAGATAGTGGCTGTGTTCAGTTCAGGGGGGTGAGGGCTGGGGCTTTAGGATACTTCCTCTCAACAGCTCCTCTTGTGGTGGGGACCCACAGGACCCAGGCCCTACACATGTGCCGTTTCCATTTTCAATTCTCACGGCTTACACAAAAGCTATGCGAAACAGGCAGCATGTTCTCATATTCAAAAGGAGGGAGCTAATGTTCACAGAGCTCAAGTAATCTGTACAAGGTCACAGAGTTTGTTTGGATTCAAACCTAGTAACACAAAACTGTAATGTAAACCTGCTAGGAAATATGTTTGTGGGCAGATAGCACTGTGGGAAAAGTATGGACTCTGGCATCTCTCAGACCTGGATTCAAGTGATCTGGGGCAAGTTACTTACTTCTCTGAGACTTTGGGTTTCTCACTGGTAGAAGGGGACCATACCATCACATCCCACACCCCCAGGGGGAGAATACTTGACTGGGCCCAAAAGGTGGGAGTGAGAAATTGTGGAAAGAGGGCTCCTGCTCTGACTTCTGTGGGGACATGGCCCTGCCAGCCTCCCTCTGCCTGCCCCACCCCCAGCTTACTTACCTAGAACAAGGAAGGACAGGACCCATTGTAGTACTGAGATGACCTGCAGCTGCTTTTCCACCTTAGATCTGTTCAGCCAGGTGACAGAGAAGAGGTCCTGGAGGGCAGAGAGGATGCTGGAGCCAGTACCTGCAGCATAGAGAACTATCAGGCTACCACACCCTTCATCCGGCCTCAGGGGTCCAGTGCCAACCCCACTCCCAGGTCCCTTTCCAGGTATGAGGCAAGAGCCACAGAACAGACACAGCTGGGTTTAGATCCTCACCATGATACCAAGTGACATTACCACATGGCTATTTCCATGTTTCCATGTGTCTACACACACACAGTGGAAATGGTGTCTCCTTTGCAGGGTCATTTGGAAACTACCTGCAGTTATCTGAAAAATCTAGCTCAAGAGCAGGGTCTTGACTAGGCTTCCAGAATGGCCAGCTCTTGTGCCTCTCCTCTGTCACAAACTCCTTCCCTCTTCCTATATATGAATCTAGCACATTTAATTTTTGCAGTCGGTGTCTGTGAGGCCAAGGACAGAGGTTCAACATCCAGTTTGCAATAGCTTTTCCTCCAAGTGTACTCTGAGCACCTCCAATTCCTGTCCTGCCTCTTTTATCCCCAGGATGGATATTCTTTTCCAAGGAGTTGAGCCTCTTGTACCCACCCCCAATCCTACAAACCCCCAGCTCCTTCTACTTGCAGAAACATGTATGTTCAACCTCATCTCAGTTCTCAAAGCTTGGGGCTCAGAGAGGAGCAAGGTGCGACCCTTTGCTTCCGTAAGGGACCCAGTGGCCAGGGAGCTTCGGGTAGCTTGGAGGACACAGAGGGCTGTAATTATGTTCGCTACTAAGCAAATGCCAAGCCTAGAAGTGAAAACAAAATGTACCAACTTAATTGGCTCTGTGGCTGTGCCCTCAGGATGATGCCCTGGACTCTAGCAGCTGATGAGCAGTGAGCTTAGGAAAACAGGTGTCTGCAGAAGGTAGAGCTGGGATGAGCAAGACATAAGCTCCCGGTTCATATCCACTCCTTCCGGTGACAGACTGAAGCAGGGCCCACCCCACACCCCTGCCAAGCCCCAAACACCCTCTGCTCAGCACATCTCCACTGGGTGCCTATTGTGTGCAGCCGAACATTCCTTCCCACCACTTACTGGGCTAGGCCTAGCACAGATGACTGAATCACAACCTTGTTCCTGAGGAAGCTGGGGGTGGAGGTTTTAGAGGGTTACCCTCAAGCCTTTGCTTTGCATCAAAATCCATAGGGAAAAATCATTCCATGCAGCAACAAACTCACAGGAGAGTTTGCAAAGGGATGCACTTTTGCAGCTGAAAACTAACGTTGACTTTTAGGAGGCAGGCGGGAAATGCGAGGCCACAAGGTGGATACATAAGTCCTCCCCCTTTACCTGGTCTATGGACCAGAGGGAAGGGATTGGCATAGGAGAGTCAGACCCTTGGTTCCAATCACTATGTGACTCCAGGCAAGAACACAGGACTCCCTGCAAGTGCCTGGCATATACTAAGTGCTCAGCAGCATCTAATATTCCTCAGATACCACTGGGTAGAGCTGACACTATGTAAGTCACAAAAGCAAGTAAGAGGCTAGAGCCCAAAGCCATTCCAGAGATTTGGCTTAACATTGCTCCTCTCCCCTTTATGCAAATTCTACCATCACAGGGCCTCCCCACCTCCAGAGCTGTCTAACACCCTCTCTCCTGGGACAGAAATGCCCTGTGAAGTCATTGGGACACCCTCAAGGAGACTAAATCCTGGAGAGAAACAAAGGCTATGCTGAATTTCTTGAGACAGTAGATGGTAAAGTAGGAAACCAAGACAGCCATCTCAGCTCAGCTTTCCTGAGTAGCTTTCCTCATAGCAGACGCTGTGTGCAAAGGGTTCAGCCCACAGCACACAGTAAGTCCAGGAGTAGACCCATTTAGGCCTGATTCAGCTGCCCAAAAGGGGGCCCAGGCAGATCACTTAGTCATAATCAGATGACTTTTCACTATGGCCAACATGGAAAGGGAGATCTGGGTAAGTATAAGTGGAAAGGAAGAAAGGCCCAAGCATGGGCCTGAACCTGATTCAAGGCTGGTTAGCAGCAGGCCCTGCCTCTTGAGTTGTGCAAGATGAGGTGATACAGAAGCCAGTGTGGTGGATTATGGGAAGTTGAGTCTCTGCTGCATCTGGAGTAGACTGGATAAAAGTACTTTGCTACCCAAAGCATGGCTTGGGAACTGTGGTGTCTGATCACCCTTGAGCTGATTAGAAATGGCTGGATCGGGCCGGGGAGTTAGCTCAGTGGTCCCGGCGCCTGTCTTGCAAGCACAAGGACCCGGGTTCGATCCCCAGCAACCACATACAATACTGGGCATGGAGACTCTGCTCAGTCTACTCAATGATTACGTGACCATGAGATGAAGCAGCACATCCTTCAAAACCCGGAGAGGCCGTCATGTCCTCCAGGAAGCCTCGAAAAGAGAAAGTCTCTCCTCTGGAGAACTCCAAGGACCATGCTGGCCTGGATCAGTCAGGTGCTGTCCTGCTACCTTGGGGAGATTTCCTGCCTGAAGATGAAGTCAGGAGAGACCAGTACAAGGGTGGAACTAACCACCCATCGTAAGTTGGTTCTCACATCAGAATGCAAGCTGCTTGAGTACGATCCCGAGTCTGCCAGGACCAAAGCCAGACCGGGTACCCGGGAAGGTTTGCTGAGCAAGAGAAAAAGGAAGTCCTAAGAGGACATGAAGCTCGTAGTCCTCGAGGCACTTGCACAGGTACTCGGACTCACCCATAAGTTTGGCAGCACTGCCCCAATGAATGGTGATACTGATCAGAGCTTTTCAGCCAAGAAGTGATAAAGTTAGACTCAATTCAGGCCCAGTTTCCGTTCTTGAATCTGTTCCTCTGCTACAGGTTCCCCCACATTCCTTCTCTTGTCTCCACAATGAAGCTGGGGGGAGCCTGAGAGAGACAGGGGAAATGAAAGCCCTGTTTTCTTCAGAGGAGTGGGCTGAGAGAAGCAACTCCAGTATCAAGGTGACCATGTCACTTCACCTGACTAGGCTGTCCCATCTAAAAATGCAGGCAAGGAAGATAAACTTTGTGTTGTCTGGGGCTTGCCTTCCTGCGGACTCTTAGCTAACAAGTTTTACATTTGGGGCTTTATTGCTCAGGACTCTGCAGCAGCTCTGGGCCAGTCGTCTGAGCAGGGTTCTGTAAGGTATCCCAGGCCACTACCAGCCCTGGCCAGCCAACTGTCAGCACTTCTGTGCCTTGGTTATGGCTGGGAGGGGACAAGCAGAAGCTGGTAGGATGCCAATGCTGCAATCAGATGCCACCGCCTTCACACCCAGCCTGACTTCCAGGTGGGGTGGGAGGAGCCTCCCCATCCAGCCAAAACCCAGCTCCATCTGCTCCCTCACCACTGTGCCTCTCTGAGCACACCCTCACTCTCGCTGTACTCTCCCACAGTACCAGGTCCACTTAATAGCCCACGCCCAACCATCTAGCCTATGCCCAGGACTCCTGGGTGCAAGGGCTGGTACCACACTTATTTGGGTTCTCAACAGCTCTGCAGAGCCTGGGAAGGGAAAGAACTCATGAAGATTTTCTCGATGGCTGAACAATTCCATATGCCCAGAGGCAGCAAAGGCCTGGGTACCCAAGTTAGAATGTGCTACTCGCAAGAGGACAGGAGGCCACACCAGCAATGCTAGCCCTATCACTGTAGATTCTGGAGCTTTTCTTGCCTCCTATAAACACAAGTTTCCCTGCCTGGAAGGAAATAGAGCCCCTCCCCAAAAAATGTCTCCCCCTCCATAGAGACAAGACAGAGTCTGGAGTAAGCTGACTGGTCCTCTGAAGAAAAATTCCCAACAGCTAATTCAGACAGCTGTTCCTGGGCACCACGTGATTTACACAGCTCATTTGCTCCTCCATTTGGGGAGGCAGCAGGAGAGATGCTGGGAAGGTCCTGGGAAGCTTCCTTACCATTTAGAAAGCAGGCCTTCCCCCTAGTCGATACGGCACAGCACTGACAAGGCAGGACCTGGAATCTCATCTCACAGAAGAGGAAACCAGGGGATGTGAACCTGAAAGAGGTCAAACCACTTGCTGGTGGTTGGAATTTAGGAACCAGATCCCTTTTTTTTTAAGTTGTTGTGAGACAAGGTTTCACTTTGTAGTTCAGGCTGGCCCTGAACTCATTACATAGCTCAGGAGAGCTTTACTTTCAGCAATCCTCCTGCCTCTGCCTCCTGAGTACTGGGATTACAGGCTAAGCCACCATGCCTGGCTAGAAGCCAAATCTTAAGGCAAGTATTTGGGCTCCAAATCTCTCATTATTCCTACAGTGCCACATCACTGAGGGCTTGTCCCCACTGAACAAGCCAGTCTATTCCCAGACTTAGGAAGAGATGCTCTAGCTTAGTCGGGCTGTTTGTCCTGCTGCACACCATGCCTTAAGTCTCAGGGGCCTTGGAGACTGTCAGGGTAATGAGTGTGAATTCCCACCAAGTGCTTCCACAAGCCAAGCTTCCTGCAGCAGTGAGAATAGCCAGCCTTAGTTCCAGGGTCCAGCCTAGGCTGGGGGCGGTAGTGGGTGGGTTGGAAATATCTGAAATTGGAGTGACCAGAAAGGCCACACTTCAGGGACAATGGAACCCGTTTCCTAGGCTTCTTTTCACTTTTTCCTGAGCATGATATGGTCTAACTTCTACCTCGAGGGCCCTGAGCCAGCTCTGCCCTTCCAGGCTGTCACCTACCTTCTCTTAGCTTCAGTTTTCTAATCTATAAATGTGTCCCTGACTCAGTGAGGGCAACATCTCTCCACACAATGTTGTTTGGAGAGGTAAAATGAAAAAATATGTGTGTGAGATGCACTTGGCTTTTGTTAAGTGACAATGGCACTACTTCTGCCACCTGTCAGACTGAGGAGGATAAACGAGGAGCAAAAGGTACATTATTTTTTCAAGAGACACGTGAGGATGAGGCTGTGCCTTAGAAGTAGTAGCAGAGGGAGGGGAGTGGTGGGAAGGTGCCAAGGAGGCCCTGGGCTTCTCGACGGCCTGAAGACGGTTCTGCAAGGCATGGTCAGGCAACACCTGGAACAGAGTCTTCAAGAAGTTGTAATGAGGGCCGGGGATTTAGCTCAGTGGTTCCGGCACCTGTCTTGCAAGCCCAAGGCCCCGGGTTCAATCCCCGGTAACCACATACCATACTGGGTGTGGAGATGCATGCCCAGCAGGAACCAGTACCTCATACCACAGTGCCAGGCATGGTGGCTCATGCCTGTAATCCCAGCACTCGGGAGGCAAAGGCAGGAGGATTGCTGTGATGTGAGTTTGAGGCTGAGCTCAGGGCCAGCCTGAACCACAAAGTGAGACCCTGTCTCAAAAAAAAAAGAAGTTGTAATGAGACCTGCACAGACAGATGCTCAACAGCCCAAGAAAGGAGTAACAGGTTCACCCAAATGAGAAGCTGACGGCTGAATGAACAAACAAAAGGGCTTCTTGGAGGAGGCGATAGAGACAGAGAAAAGACCCACAGCAGGGAGCACTTAGAAGTTGTCCAGAGCTGCTACTGGCCCCTGGGGCAATCCCATTGAGCACAGCAGCTGATGTGCCGCCTGTTATGAGACCTAAACATGGCTGTGGCAGAGAGAAGGCAGCCCGTGTGAAATGTGATATACAGTAATGGCCCTCAGAAACATGGGCTCTGAAGGAAAGGTATCTGGGGCAATGAGAGAGAGTCAGGGGGAGGAGCCTGGCGTGTGGAGACGAGGTACTGAACCCACATGGGAATGGCCTGTGTACCGAGCAGGTGGGCAGATCACACCACTTCCTCTGCCACCCATACTACCTGCCTCTGAGGGGCATGGGTGGAGGTAACCCATGAGGCTGGATAAGATGCAGAGAATGGAAGTCAGGAACACCTAGCCCTAGAGTGCAAAATGTGGCCTGAATGAGTCACTTCTTGTGCAAACCTCAGTTTCCTCATCTGTATAGTAGGGCTAATGCCTACCTTGTCAAATTGAGTGAATTAAGTTAGATAATTTCTAGGCAAGTGCCTCATAAAAAATAAAGATCTGCGTGGATGCCAGTTAATTATCAAGTGAGCCTTGATTTCCCTTCCTGCTTAATGAGTACAACGATGCAAGTGACAAGACAGGACTGAAACCCTGGCTCTGATGGTTCCTACGGAGGGTCCTTGAAAACCACTTCCCCTCCTGAGATGCGGAATCCCCCTTAGTTATGATCCGGGATCCTTGAGAGGAATCTAAATACTCCTTCTCTGCTGGGGCAAGAAAGAGCCAGGGAGGTAGCAAAGTATGAACATTCTCTCCAACAGTGTCCTATTTATATCCCTAGGCCTGATGGAAGCCACACCTGAGCCCATCTGGACCCAAGTTCTGCCCTTGTTCTAGGTGAGTGAGGAAGTCAGCCCGAAGCTACTTCCAAGGAATAGGCATAAGTTGCCTTGGGGAAACAGATGGACTTCCTGGCAGCCAGGGGCCAGGGAGGTCCAGGGAACCAAGCCCAGTGCCAAAGAAACACCATTTCTTTAGGGCCACAGATGAGCTGTCTTGCCAGCTGCCCTGGGAGGGTCCACAGATGTGATGATATTGGGACTACTCTGGAGGTCATGCCTGCGCTTTCGCATCCCAGTCCAGACCTGGGCTCCATGAGTGTCACATACCACGCTGGCCTCATTTAGCTCTCCATGCTCTTAGCCACATATGCAGTGCCTCAGGTGTAGTCCTGTCACCTGCATCTAGTTTGTTCAGCACATACTGACCTCTCAGTGACCAGCCTGCTGGCCATTGCTCTGGGAAGCCTCCTTCACCCTTACCCAGCTTGGCTGTCCACAGCCAGTGACCCCTTACCTTGCTTCTATACTCAGCCTTTCTCACTGTAGGAGAAAGAGAGAGAGGTGTGGTCTGTGTGCGGGAACCATGTCTCATTCACCTGGGTCCCTGCACCTAACATGGGTCAGACACAGGACAGGTGTTCTGTTAGTGTTTGCTGAATGACTGAATGCTCACAGGGAATATGATGAATATAAAAGGTCTGGACAAGAGCAGAGATAGGCCTCCGTCACAGCTCACTGGCTGCACCATGCCAGAGCATCAAAAGGAGCACCCTGGGGAATCAAGAAGGAACAGTCTCCTCTGGCTGGAGAGGGCAGTGAACCAAGCTTGGGTGGGTGGTCTCAGGGCTGCCCTCCTAGGGGAGGTACCAGCTCAGATGAGGAACATGAGGGTCAGGACCCCAAGGAGTACAGTCAGGGCACAGCATCTGTCAGGGCCAGAAGGGAGAGAGAGCACAAGTTTGAGGACTTGAGTGCACATCTGTGAGTCCAGTTGAGAAAATGGCGTAAGCCCGAAGGACAAGATGCCGTGGCATGCTGGCTGCTACTCTGATGGGCAGGAAGAGAGCCAGCCAATGCCCCCATGCCTTTTACCAACTTCAGGCGGCAAGCACACAAGCCAGCCACCTGATCCCAACACAAGTGAGCTCTCGTCTGGAAAGACTAACAGGCAATCTCCTTTGAGAATTATGCTTTGGAAATCAGGTGTCCTTAAACAGGGGCCACTGAGACTCCTCTGGCCCGAGGGAGGCCAACCTTCTGGATAGCCACCTTCCAGCAATGCCTGGTGAGCTTTTCTCACCATGGGAGAGGGTATAGGTTTGACACACCTCTCTTGACCATCAGGGCCTGATTAGGGTCTCCAGGTTTCAGTCTGCAGGTCTTACCAATTCAGACCTTCTGTGTTCCGCTGGAAGATACTAATGAATTAATTTTTATCCACAAAAGACCCTCCTACAGGACTATCAGTGCCTTCTTAGGCTATGTGGGAGGCATAGGACTTCACATATTCATATTTTATGAAGTTACAGTCCTGGAAAGGAAGTAGGCCTCTTGGGATGCCATGGGAACATGCCTTGGAGCTACAACTAGGACCCTGGACATGAGAGCTGAGGACCCCAATGACCCACTTTCCCTACCTCCACTTTTTGGCCTAGCACATTCAAAAATACTAGAGTGGGAGTAGTTGCCATGGCAACACTACCAGCTTGCATATGCGTCACCAGAGTCCTCAAAATAGTCCCCTTTGATAACACATGGCAAGTGTGGGTAGTAGACCGATTCTTCTTGGGCACTTACCTGGATCCCAAGCAGGACATGAGCCCCATTTTCATGAGGTAAAGCTAAAGACAAGAATGAGGAAGAGACTGACCCAGAGAAGTCTGGGGTAGAATTAGCATCATGATCCTGTTTCTCCAGCGGAGATGGGAGGAACCCCATGCTTGCTCTCACCCGAAACTCCTCATCTGATACCCGAGGAGGCTGGGCCCCCAAAGGAGAGGGTCCTGCCCGAGCACATGGGAAGCAGGTACAGAGACAGGTTCTTTGGCTTGGCTCGAAGCTGCTAACTGCTCTTACTAGGAAAGAAGTTCAGGGTTACTGCTCTTTCTGATAGGCCCAAAGGGTCCAAGTTCAGGACTGTAACTGGGAAGAGACTCACATTGCCTTGTGTCCATTTCATACCAGAGACCAACAGGCAGTAAGGGACTGAGCTGCACAGCAGGTCTGCAGCAGAGTGGAGGCTCCACGGACCCCGTACCTGGCTCTAGCATGATCCCACTGGCCACCAGCAGCTCCACACCAGGAGTCTCCAGGAGTGTTACAGACCAGGACGGTCTGATTACACTAAGTCCCTTTTGGAAGGGCTCTTATGTCTTCCTCTCCCAGCAGATGGAGATGAGCCCCTACAGGCCTAAACACAGCTGTCTTCCTCGCCGCTGCTTCTCAGTACTCAGAGGCAGGACTGTGGCCAAGCTGATCCAGTAAGAATGCCCCTCCAACCAGACTCGTGCCTTTAGCTTACTTGAATGTTCCTACCTGTCTTGCTAACATCTATGCATAAGATCCTGACTGAATGTCACCTCTTCCAGGAAAACTTCTCTGATCCCAGAGTGATATAGCTCCTTCATCTTCCCCTCTAGGTTTTCACAACTTCCCCTTTGTTCTCTGTACCATCATTTTTGCGAACTCTGGTCTTGTTTCCTTGAAGGTCCGGGTCTTGGCTGACACATAGGAGGTGTCCAGCCAGTACACCAAGGAGCCCACACCTTAGCTCCCCTTTGGTAAAGCTTTACTGGATGCCCCGTAGAGGAGTACACTACTCTCCACAGCTGTGGGGACTGCCACATGTTATATAGAATGAACAACAAGGACTCACATGAGTGTCCCAGAGTTAGCTTATAAAGCGCTCTCCACTCACCTCAATTTAAACCCTTATATCTCAGGAGTCTGAGATTTCCAACTTTATTTCAGAAGCAAGGGAAGTGTGAGCTTCAGGGAGGAAACTAGACACCTAGTCATGGCCCGGAGAAAAGGCAGGGCTGGAATCCTAGCCCTCCTGCTCTCTAAACTCTGGGAACCATGAGAGGAATTGTGTCAAGTCTGGTTCCACCTGCTCAACACTGAGCCCCAGCTCATGGCAGACTATGTCTGTCTCATGGGACAGCTACAGCCCCAGGACCCAGAATAGGTAGCAAAAGAGCCCTGGAGAAGAGCTGAGGAAATATACTGAAGCTAAAAGCAGGGTTTTGTGCCAAAAGGAAGAGGGCAGACCTGTTAATGACTCATTCAATCAACTAATATTTACTGAGTACCGACTACCTGCCACAAACTATGCTTTATACTAGGGATACAACTGTACTAGGTGAGGAGACACTGAGACAGACAAGGTCCTTGTTGTTCCTAAGGGTTGACATTCCTTTGAAAGAGACAATTAGCTGGACTGATAAACAGTCATAATAATTTAGGTAATAATAAGAGCCATGAAAGCAAAAGATGTGATGACTGGGGGTGGCTTTCCAAGCAGGTGGCCAGGGAAGGCCTTGAAAGGAAATTGAGTGTTCAGAAGCCAGGCAGCCAAAGATTCAGGCTGGAAGATGGCACACACAAAGGTCCTGACACAGGACTGAACTGAGGCAGTGCCGGAGGATTGAGACACCACCGGTATGTCTACAGCGAGTCGAGTGTCATGGCGGACAGAAAGCTGTGGGGTGGAGGGTGCATTCTCGTGACCCTATAGACCCTGAGAAATCTGGAAGGTTTCAAGTACAGGGATGGGGGTAACAGGCAGTTCACCTGGAAGCAGAAGCTCTGGGGGCTGCTGGTATTTCTACCTGGGCGAGTATGGGAAGCTTCCTGGCTGGGTGACCCTGCACAAATCCCTCCTCTCAGGTGGCCTCAGGCTTCCCACCTGTACCAGGTCCAGCGTTAATAGATATCTATGTTATTATGACTCAAGTACTTGCTGCTGAATTTGGTGGCAGGAGGATGGGGGTGCGGCTGAATTTCCACACTAGCAGCTGAGTCACTTGGCCTGCTAATAAAGTATTATACTTAGTCCTCCTCTCTCAGCCCAGAAAAGCCCTTGGTAACACAGGTAACCCAAAAGTTGTTTGTGTACAGCCCAGGGAAGTGATATAAGGGAGAAGAAATGCTACACAAAATCGAGGGTGGGGAACACGAGAGTGATCTCTCTTTCTATGATTTAGTTCCATTCCAGAGTTTTCCCTAACAATCTGAACATTTTGTTTTACACCCTGCCAAGTCCTTATTTGCATACCCCCACAAATGGGGAACTCCATCACCATCAGCTCAGTCAGGGCAGTTATCAACAGCTGTTAGGAAGGATTCTTGTGTTGCATCAAAACCTGCGGCCTCCATAACCCACCACATTTCCTGGTCTTGCTCTTTGAATCCCCACAGAAAACATCAGTTCCAAGTTCCACTGTCACCATATCATGTTGGTCTTGTTCTGAACCCTAGGGATACAGGTAAGCATTCAAGCACTCTACCCTGAAGAACCTCCATCCAAAGGCAGAAGCGGGGATGCAGATGCAGCTACTCAGCAGCCTACACGTCTGGCCCAAGACTGTCCTTCAGCGGTCAGAAAATAACACACCCTCCCCCTTCCCCAAGGCCCTCCCCCTCTTCTGCCCATGCAGCTACAAAGAAACCAGGCACCAAGGTATCTATTGCAATCTCTCACCCATTACAGGACTTCCCTTCAGAGAATCCATGGTCTCTCCTTGAATACTGCCAGGGACAAGGTGCTCACTACCTCACAACACTGGGAACTTAACTACAGAGGCAAACTAGGCCACTAAGGAGTGTCTTCAAGGGCTGAGGATGTAGAAATCAGGACTAATGGAAATACCCAGATAATATAAAATTTGATTTAGCACCTCCCAAACTCCACCCAGTCTTTCACCAAAGTAGACTCTGAAGAGCTAAACTGACTGGTTTGTATTCATATTAGCTCTTGCTACATACACTCCATGCTATAATTTCTCACACCCAGTTTTTAAATATCATATTTTCAAGATCTTATAAGAATTTGGAG
>PVIR01010721.1:0-49118 GCA_004026965.1 Petromus typicus | reverse complement strand
GAGCCCAGACCCAACTACATAGCAAGACCCTGTCTCAAAGTACAAAAAATACCAAAAAAGGAAAAATCCTACATTCATATGCACGCAGATTATACTGGATTAAGACCCACCCTAATGAATTTATTTTCATTTAATCACTTCTATAAAGACTCTATTTCCAAATAAAGTCACATGCTGAGGTGCTGGAGGGTTGGAACTCCAACATATCTCTTGAGGGCATGATTCCACTCAATGTAATTGTTTCTCTTTCTTCTTTTTTCTCTTGTCAGTGCTGATGACTGAATTCAGGCTTCACACATAAGTGCTCCCTCTGCGCCGCTCCGCGGCTCTCTTCTTTACTCATTTTTGGGACCTTATGAGTAGACAGTTGTTTTCTAAGTCTTGCTCATCCAAGCACTCTCTCTCTCTCTCTCCCCTGGTATTGGAGTTGGAACCCAGAGCCTCTTGCATTCCTAGGAAGCACTGTACCACTAAGCTACCCCCCAGCCTTTTAAAATTTTAATTTGAAAAAAAATTTTTAATATAAAAATTTTGGTTTGAGGAATCCTCAAATTTGTGGATCCTCCAACCTCGGCCTTCCAAGTAGATGGGATAACAAAACTATGCTTTGTAGAGAAAAAATATGTATATGTTATACTTTCTGTTGGATATTAAACAGCTGGTCTTCGCTCTGAGCTACATCCGCATCCAGAGCGTGACTCAGTTTCTCAAATCGGCCGCGAAATTGTCAGCCTTAAAGCTGTGAAGTCCCGTGTTTGCCGCGAGGGGGCGCCGGCGCCCCTCGGGAGAATTGGAAGGTCGGGTTGCGGTGACTGGAACCGCAACTGGCGGGGACAAGACCCGGAAAAGACAGCTGTAGGCGGTTTCCCTCTCCCATCCTTTCCCTGCCGAGAAACTGGGACAAAGGCCCCGCCGCGTGCGGCTAATGTCACTGAGTCACTTTGTCTCCGTTAAAGGAAGGAGGAAATTGCCCTCGGGCATAAGTTACTCTCAAATTCCTTTTTTTTTTTTTTTTTTTGAGACAAGGCCTCCCTACAGGAGGCTCAGGCTGGCCTCCTACTCGCGGTGATCCTCCTGCCTCAGCCTCCCGAGTGAGCGCCGGGATCACGGGCGTGTGCAACCACACCCAGCGCCACCCAGTTAATTTCCACACTGAATTCCAACTGCACCTTCGCTCCCCACGTCCAGGTCTTCGCGGGTCCTGGCGCCGCGCCGTCCACACCCCCACCGTCCCCAGCTGAGCTCACAGTCCCCTGGGGGCCCGGACCTCAGCCCTGCTCCCGCGCAGCACCGGCACCTGTCCCGACGTCGGGTCCCTACAGCGACGCGGGCTGGCGATCTCGGGGTCCCCGCGGAGCCCGAGCGAGGGGCTCCGGGGTGCGAGGGGGCGGAGGAGCGGGGCGCGGGGACCTGCGGAGTCCCCACCTGAGCCGCGTGACGCGCGGCCGGGCGGTCGCTGCGGGCCGGGGACGCGGGGGCCCGGGGCGGTGTGGCGGCTCGCGGGCCGCTATTTATAGCGCCCGGAGCCCGAAATAGAGGGAGCCGGCGGCCGGGATGACGCGGGCGCCGCCGGGGCTGACTCACCCGGCCCGGGCCCCGGAGGGGGACAGCGCGGGCGCCGCGGGGACCCCGGGCTGCACCGGGCCGGCCGGTGACTCGCAGCAGGAGAGACGCGCGGGTCGGAGGCGGCCGGCCACCGACGGCCCCGGGATGCAAGCAAGAAGCTCGAAGGCCGGGCGGGAGGGCGGCGGCGACCCCGGCCCGGCGTGGTCCCCGAGCGGTGGCCCGGCCGGGCCGCGCGGCTCAGGAGCAACGCGGTGCATCGGTGTGTTCGGGGAAGAAAGTGAAGCGTCGCCTCCGGAGCGCTGGCAGCAGCTGGCTTTTGTCCACAGCGGGCCGAAGACCCTTCCGGACTCGCCTCCTGCGGGCCCCTCGGGCTGAGCTTGCTACATTTTCTCAGCCTCATCTCGCCAGAGGCAAACTGAGGCGCGGAGCGGCCCGGAGGGATTCGGGTCGCTCGCCGATCCGGGGTGGATCCTGGCTGCCTTCGGACCCCGCAGGCCCCCGCGGCGGAGAGTCTCAAAGTCTCTCCTCGGAGCCCGGGGGCGCAGGGCTCCTCCTCTGCCCCGTGAGTTTGTGCCCTGCTGTGTGGGACGCGTCCCTGCCTGCCCGGCTCTTCTCCATGTGCCAAATCACAGCAGGCAGAAGCCAGGAGCAGACGGAAGGACCCAGCACTCTCCACTGCGGCGCGACAATGAAGCGACTTACCCACTGGCCCGGCCAGCGCAAGGTCCCGAGTTCGATCCCCGACGGCCCCGCCACAAAAGGAGCTCTGCTCCCAGGGGCCTGGGCCGCGGCTCCTGGCAGAGTCCAGGCCTGGCTTCTTGGAAGCCTGATGGGCTCTATGAGAGTCCCGAGCCACCCGCCCCGGAACGGAAAATAAAACCACATCCTTTCTCACGAGTTATTTTTTTTTTAAATGTGGTTGTGTTTATGAAAAGAGAAAATTTATGTGAACATAATTATGAAATTATGTTTATGCTATTTAAGTAAATTGGCAAGTTGCCTTTAAATTTCTGTCTTTTCTTGTCGATTTCTGGGGAGAGAGAGAGAGAGAGAGAGAGAGAGAGAGAGTGTGTGTGTAGGGTAAGGGTGGTTATTCTTTTGTTTTGTGTCTCCCGGAAGCCAGGCCCTGCTCTGTGCTAGGTCGGTGCTGTCGGCTTTTAATTCTCAAGAGTGAGACTGGACCCAGGGCCTTCAGCACTGAGCTACTTCCGCCTTTTTCTTTCTCTCTTCCTTTCCTTTCCTCTCCTCTCTTTGTCCCTGTCTGAAGACAGGATGTAGCTAAATAGCTAACTTGCCCATGCTAGGCTTATCCTCATGATGCTCCTGCTGGGCCTCCCTGCGTACAGGAATTACAGCCCTCAGTAAATATTTATTACTTTCTTTGTAGCACTGGGGGTTGAGCCCAGGCCTTTTGCCCTGAACTATGTCCCCAGCTCTTTTTTAATTCTGTGTTGAAATTTTGGGATAGTGCCTGTCTGTCTAAATTGTTAAATTTCTCAGGCTAAGTTCAAACTTTCGATCTTCAAGGCTGAGCCGCAGCTTCCCAGAGTGCTGAGGATCAGAGGTATGTTCCTCTACAGCCAACTCTCCGTATTAGTTTCTAATATAGTACGTTTTGTAAATACGGTCAGCATTAACTCTTTTTGAACTCTTCAGTAATATTTATAAACATAAAGGAACTGTCCTTAAAAAGTTTTAAGACTCAGGCGTGGAGTGCCTGCTTATATAGGAATCAGGAAGCTGGGCCAGGGAGTTAGCTCAGCGGTTCCGGCGCCTGTCTTGCAAGCGCAAGGACCCGGCTTCGATCCCCAGTAACCACACATAATACTGGACGTGGAGACTCACGCTCAGCAGCAACCAGTACCATTTACCACCGTGCCGGGCGTGGTGGCTCACGCCTGTAATCCCAGCACTCGGGAGGCAGAGGCAGGAGGATTGCTGTGAAGTGAGTTTGAGGCTGAGCTCAGGGCCAGCCTGAACCACAAACCGAGACCCTGTCTCAAAAAATCTAAAAAAAAAAAAAAGGAATCAGGAAGCTGAAGCAGGAGAATCACTGTAAATGTAAGGCCAGCTTGTACTACACAGTGAATTCAGGGACAGTTTGAACTACATAGGGAGATCCTGTGTCAAAACACCAAAAATTAAGTGACTAAACAGGTTTAAGAATCATCCAGGGCCGGGTGTAGTACTGCATGCCTGTAACCCCAGCACTCAGGAGGCTGAGGCGGGAAACTTCTGCAAGTTCGCGCCGGCCAGCCTGGGCTACACAGGAAGTTAAAGCCTCGTCTGAACTACAGTGAGCCCTATCTAAAAAACAAACAAACAAACAAACAAAAACACCCAGGGAGCTGAGCACACTGGAACCTGTGCGTAATCTCAGGACTCTGTGAGAGTTTGAACCTATACAAACCTGATTAACGCCTTGGAGGACAGGGAGGTGGGGACCTGATTTTGACAGGAAGTGGGAGAGAGGAGTTTCTGTCAAGGGTCATGGAGACCCAAGGAACTGGGACTGTCCCTGGTGACGGGAGTGACAGTGCCTCAAGGTAGCCGGAACCACATGTGCAAAGCCCTGGGGAAGAAAATGCTCAGTGGGTTTCAAGAACAAGGACTGTGCGCCTGGCACAGGCAGGGGACAGGGAACAGGAGCCACAAAAGGTGCCAGACAGTCCAGGGACCAAGAGAAGGCTGGGCACAAGGAGGAGAATTTTCCCCCAGCCCTGCAGGGTGAGCAACCCAGTGTCCAGTAGACAACAGGGAACTCTGGGCTCAAAATCTGTCTCCAGTGCACCTTGGAGTGCTCTGCCACTGAGCCACGCATCACCAGCGCTTTTCAGATTTGCTTGTGAGACCCTCTCTTGACGTTGCCAGTCACTGGGATTATAAATATGCATGACCTTGGTTCAGTACAAATGGTATTTTCTACTGTGTGGACTCCTACTACGATTTCAATCTGGTTAATGAGATTAATGTGTTTTAATCTTCTGACAGAAACCTTGACAAAATTACTCTGTTGATTCTCTTAGTTTTTTCTTTAAAATGACCCAACTGGCAGTTTTACCGCTTGCCTTCCAATCTTTTTTCTTGTTTTGCAGCATTTGCAGATGTCCAGCCGTAAGGGTCATGATTCTCAGTTACTCCAAACCATATTCCTCTGAGACAACTCATTTCTTTATACTCATTTTATGGAGGGAGAAACAGGTACATAGAGGACTTAGGTTCTTTCCCCAGGTCACACAGCATATAAGCAACCAAACCATCTCTTCACCCAAATAGAGAGGCAAATCTATAAACCAAGCACTCAGGGAGGCTGAGGCAGGAGGATCTCAAGTTGAAGTCCCACTTGGGCAAGTTAATGAGGCCTTGTCTTTCCAAACTGAAAAATAAAACAGTCTGTAGTGGCAGGTCAGCAGTACCTTAGATTCAACTTCCTCTACCCAAAGCCAAACAAAACAAAAGAATTTTTTTGAGGCAGGATCTTCTTATGTAGTCTCAGCTGGCCTCAGTCTCATGATCTTCCTGTCTCTTTAGTGCTGGATGACAGAGGTGTGGCCCCACGCACCAGCTCTTCTGCCGTTTCTCTTTTAAAGATACCTCTGTAGGATTTAAGGACCACTCTGCTAATCCGATGTGACCCACTTCAAGACGCTGAACTATAGCTCAAAGAACCCTTTTCCCGAACACATTCAAGTTTGAAGGTTCCAAGGGGACGCTGCTTTGTCGGGGGCAGGGATGGCCCACTCAACCCACTACACAGATGACAACCGAATGTGAGGGCAGGCAGCTAAGCTGCCAGGTTTCGAGAAGGTGCCGGTCCCAGCACTTGTCTTGTGTCTGCTGACTCTGACCTGGCTGGGCTGGAACCTGGGCCTTACCACCAGCCGAGCGCCCTGCCACTGTCTCGACTTTGGGGGGTAGGGCTTCACATTTCCCATCCTTCCTCTGCAGCTGAAAAATACTGATTTCCGGTGCTTCAAATGCCACAAAAGGTCACATTTAAAGACTATGAGTTGGGCATGGGTGGTTGTACGTGGCTGTAATCCCACTACTTGGGAGGCTGAGGCAGGAGGATCTCAGCAAACTCAAACCCAGCCTGAGCTACGCAGTGAGATCCTGAAAAGAAAAAAAAAGAGCATCGCCTGCACCTGGCTCTACTCTGCTTGGTACACAGGGGCCTCCTCCAGTAAATCCATTGCTGGGGATTTACCCAAAGCAGATAAAAAAGACATGAGACCAAAAAAAAAAATCACAAAAACTGCACCGAACATGAGTGGATGTTTTTCCTCATCACTTTTTCTTCACAACGAGATCTAGAGGTGATTTGAAGTACATAGAGCAATACTCTGCCATTTTGAAATCTTAGCTATTCAGTAGGCTGAGGCAGGAGGATCACTTGAGACCAGGAATTCAGCATCATCCTGGGAAACAAAGTGAGACCCTGTTTCCAAACAAATACTAAAACAACTCGTGGCCCACCCTCAATTTTCCACGGAGGTCACTGGTTCATGGAATTCGTGTTCTTCATTTGGATGGACATGAGACACTGGCGCCCATTTGTACTGTGGCGTTCTGGAAGAATTGACTGAGTGACTGATGCTCAGATCAAATGATGCTCTGGAGACAGGGGTGGTACACGCTTGTAATCCCAGCATTTGGAGGCTGAGGCAGGAGGATCCCCATGAGTTTGAGGCCAACAGGGGCTACACGGTGAGACCCTGTCTGCAAACCAACATGCAAACACACAGAGCTGAGCTACGCAGGCTGTGGGCCTCACCACGCCCGGCTGCTACGAGGTCCCAAGAGCCCGGCGCTGGCTACAATTCCTCCAGTGAGTCAGTTGTCCTCTTGACCCTCAGCCCCTTCCTCCAGGAACCATAAGTGTTTCCTCCTGTTCTCAGGGTGTTGGGGAACTCAAAGTCACCAGGGACAGTGGGGAGTCCAATGGAGAACAGGCTCCCAACAAGACTGGAGCTGTGGGGCCTGTAAGGTACCTACAACAGGTTTTATTTTTATTTATGTTATTTTTATTTATTTCTTTATTTCTTAGTTTTTTGAGACAGGGTCTGACTTTGTAGTTCAGGCTGGCCTTCAACTCTAGGAAATCCTCCTGCCTCTGCCTCCTGGGTGCTGGGATTACAGGTGTGAGCCACCTTGCCCAGCTCTGTGGTATATGGTAACTGGGGATCAAACTTGGAACTCTGGTGTCTGCGCTTGTCAGGCAGACACCAGAACCACTGAGCTAAATCCCAGTCTGTTTATGTTATATTTTGGAGACAAGGTTTCACTCTGTCATCCAGACTGGCCTTGAATTCACAGGTGTGGATCACCATGCTCAGCCACACCAGGTGTCTGACAGGAGGCGCCGGCCGAGGCCACAGAGTTAAGAAAAGGAGTTTTCTGTTGTTTGGTGGGGACCCTGTGGTGGGGACCCAGGACAGGAGAATGTCTACAAGGCTGGAAGGATGTGAAGAGGTACTGCACAGAGGGAGCAGAGTCGGAAGTGGGAGGCCCCAGAGTGGGCGTGTCTGGGGAGGACGCACCGCACGGGTGCCCAGGGAGGGTGCTGCTGGTGTGTTGGTGCAGAACGGGCTATAGGGGCACAGATGGAGTCTCTGTTCCGCTTCTGTCACTGCGGCCAAATGCTATCTCCAGCTCACAAGAGGAGAGGGTTTTGATGCACGCCTTGGTCTCAGTCCATGGGCAGGGGGTTGGATACTGCAGCCTGCAGGGAGGGAGAACCGTCATGACGGAACAAAGCCACTCACCTCCGGCAGCCGGAAGTGGAGAGTGGGAAAGAGGCAGGCAGAGTGGCCGAGGAGCAGGTATAGTCAGTCCCCACGGTCACATTCCATGACCTCTGACCCTGAGGAAATGCAGCTCTCTCTGTCCAGCCACTTTGCAGAAGCCCATCAGTAACCAAGGCTCCCCCAGTCCTGGGACCTGAACCAGGGCCTTTGCTCTGAGCTCCATCCCCAGCACTCTGTAGTTTTTATTCTGAGAGCGTCTCATCTACTGCTCAGGCTGGGCTTGACCTTGTGATCCTCCTGGCTCAGCCTCCCACAGTGCTGAGGTTACAGGCTGTGCCAACATACCTGGCTAGAATAAGTCCTTTGGGGGCACATTTTGGATCCCAACCATAACAGGCCTGAAGAAAGCATCGGAATCCTGGTGACTCGGGACCTTGTAGGTTGGGGACTGAGGCAGCAGAGCCCAAGCAGGCTCTAGGCAGGAAAGGGGCGTAGTGGGGCAGCTTCCGGTGGGCAGATCCCTGTGGATGGGGGCAGGACAGGGCACGGCAAAGTCCGGTGAGGGGGACACAGGAAACGGTTAAGAGACAGGGTGAGGGGCAGCTGTGAGCCACAGGAAGAGGGAAGAGGCCCCGAGCCTCTGGTCTGGGTGATGGCGGGACAACGCAAGGCCCGGGATGCAGGGCCAGGAGGCGCAGGGGTGCCTTGAGTTCCTGGGCCAGGTGAAGCCCCGCCAGGTGCTCAGAGGTGATTGAGCCAGGCTGAAATCTGGGACTCAGAGGGTGGGGTGTGGCGGTGTGACGTGGCTGTCCCTCCTTCCCTGGGATAATAGGGCCAGTCCCGCCCTGATAAAGGGCTGGTACCCTCAGCTTTGCTCACAGCCTAGCGACCACTCAGAGCCCCACCTCCCTGCCTTGAGTGTCCTGACTGGGATCACCAAGTGCTGCTATGCCCTCTGCTCTGATGGCTGCCACGTCCGAGGCCTGAACCTACATCCCAAGCACCAGAAACAGTGCTTCCCTTGTTGCCTGAAACACTAGTAGTAACTGGCTGTCCTGAGCCACGTTAACGTTCACAAGGGGCGGAAGAAGAACAAGAAGAGGAAGAAGAAGGGGAGAAAGAGGAAGAGGGGAACAGGGCCAGGAACAGGAGAAAAGACAAAGCAGCGGGCAGAGCAGTAGATGCTATGGCTGGTAGGGAGAGCTGGGCCAACAGGTTGAGGGGGATGGAACAGCACCCCGCTCCAGGGCTAGGGTGAGCAGTTGGTGAGATCATACTGCGGAGTCATTTAACCGGCTGCCAGGCTCTGCGTCGGTGCCTGATAAATGGCAGCTCCCCTGTGAACAAGAGTCACAATAGGATGAGTGCTCACAGAATGCTGTCTATGTGCCAGGAAGTAATGAGCTCTCCATCACAGGAGGAAACCAAGCTGAGCCCGAGGACCCTCTGCAAGATCTTTACCTGGAGTCGTCTAGGCACTGTAACTCTCACCACAGCATTGATCAACTGCTCTGCTGGTCCTAGGCGTTAAACCCAGCGCCTTTGCACTGAGCTGCATCCCAAACCTTTTATT
The DNA here is from genome assembly GCA_004026965.1 of Petromus typicus. NCBI lineage: Eukaryota > Metazoa > Chordata > Mammalia > Rodentia > Petromuridae > Petromus > Petromus typicus. The sequence goes on along the minus strand of PVIR01010721.1, from coordinate 40,232 downwards.
TTTTTTTTTTTTAGTATTTTGAGACAGGTCTTGCTTTGAGGTTCAGGCTGGCCCCGAACTCACTGTGTAGTCCAGACTAGCTTCGAACTCACAGCAATCCTCCTGCCTCTGCCTCCTGAGTGCTGGGATTACAGTGGTGAGCCACCATGCCTAGCATTGTGGTATGTGGTACTGGGGATCAAACTCAGGACCTTAAACTTGCCAGGCAGATCTAGAACCACTGAGCTAAATCCCTGGCCCCATCCCAAATCTTTTCATTTTTTAAAAAATTTTGAGCCTTGATTTCTCTAAATTGCTAAGATGTCCAGGTTGGGCTTGAACTTGGCATTCTCCATTACAGGAGCACACCACCATGCCCATCTCCCTTTTATTTTAATATTATCCTCTTCATCTAATATACGGTGCTTGCTGGGCTCCTCATTCATCATATTTATTTGCAATGTCTCCTCTATTAGATCGTCAGCCACACTGAGCAAGGTGGCACATGCCTGCAATCTTAGTTACTCAGGAGGCTGAGGCAGGAAGATCAGAAATTCAAGCCCAGCTTGGGCAGTTCCGTGGGATCAAGTCTCAAAATAAAAATGTTAAAAGGGCTGAGGGTGTAGCTTAGGGGTAGAGCACTCTCCTAACATCTGTCAGGTCCTTGTTCCTTGAGGAAAAAATACATTTCTCTGAGGCTGGGCATCAGTTACTGCTATGTCCCCACACCTAGCACAGTGCCTGGTACATGGCGAGCTTTTGACAGAGAGAGAGAAAGAGAGAAAGAGAAAGAAAGAAAGAAAGAGAAAAAGAACGAAAGAAAGAAAGAAAGAAAGAGAAAGAAAGAGAGAAAGGAAGGAAGGAACGAAGGAAGGAAGAAGGAAGGAAGGAAAGGAAGGCAGGCAGGCAGGCTCGTTGTGAAGGCCCTGGGTTTAATTCCCAGAACCGAAAACAAAACTACGAAATCGTGCCTAATTTTCGGAGGTAGTGAGTTCCCTATTAAGAGAGGTGTCCAAACTGAAAGAAGGAAATTAAATGATCATACCTTGAATTAATTCAGGCTGCGAGACCCCAAGCCGTGCCTCAGTTTCCTCCCTTATGCAATGAGTTGTGCTGTCTCGTGGGGGCGGAGCTACTAGCCTAGATTTCGCCTGAGGTCCCCGCAGTGGCCACCAGAGGGCACGCGCTGCCTCGAAGTCGCGGACAAGTCGCGACGCTCCTGGAAGGTTCCGCGCCGGGGGCGGCCCGGGCCCGGGAGAGGGGGCGGGGTCCGGGAGGCGCGCGTGCGCGGGGCGGTGACTCAGGCGCGCGCTTCGGCCCCAGTGCTCGTAGGGGGCGCGCACGGCTTCGGGAGTCAGCTCCGCGCTGAGTCCATTTTTACCAAAGCGCCGCTAAAAATAGACGTAGCGCTCGGAGCCGAGCCCGAAATAGCGGCCCCCAGATAAGGCAGGACGACTCAGAGCTTCCGGGGAGCGGAAGGGGGCCCGGGGGGGGGGGGTGCCGGCCGAGCGACGTCCCCGCGTCCCCAGCGCGCCCCGCCGCGTCCCTGCGGCCGCACTGGCCCCAGCCGAGGCCTCGGCGCCCTCCCGCCCTGCCACCAGCCCTGCCGCCGCGTACCTGCGTGCTGCCTCCTCATCCTCAGCTTCGCTCCATCCCCATCCCAGGCCTTAACTCCCAACCCCCTTCCACTCCCAATTTTCATTCAGCCCTGCCCCCAACTATGTCCATAACTGTCCCCCACCCACCCCAGTGCTGTCCCCGGGCCCCTCCCCAGCCCGTCACGCGTCTCGCTCTCCGATCTCAGCTCCCATCACTGACCCCAACCCACCTGCTGTATGGAGTGTGGGTCCGAAGTCCAAGACCTGTGTGGGGCTGGAGTGAGGGTCTCACTTCTTGAGGCCCAGGTTCGAGACTGTGGTCAGAATCGGGGCTCATCCTATGACCAGAGCCCAGGCTCGGGTTGGAGACAGATGCAGAGCTGGTCTTTGGTCCCCAAGGTTGGAGATTCTCACCATTAGGGCTCAGCCTGGACCCACTGCTTAGTTCACGGTGGATCCCAGGGCGCTTAGATTCTATCCTCCTTTGCGAGTCAATGGTGGGACACACAGGCTGCAAGGAACAGGACTGCAGGGAACAGGACAGCAGGGACCCCTGCGTAGCCCCTTTCCATCCTAATCTGTAGCTCTCCTTGTCCTAGGATGGTCCTAGACAGCGAGGGTGGACATTACGTCCCCAGAGGTTCAAAGAACAGGGAAATGACCGCCCGTGTGACACCTGGAAGTGGTGTACCAGGCGGCTGTGCAATGACAAAGTGAGCCCCTTGGCTGTGGTTGGGAGGCAGCTTCAAGTGATGGTGAGTTCTCTGTCCCTGGAAAGTACCAACCAGCCAGGTTCCCGGTTGTTACACTGTCAGGATGGCTGGAGGACAAAACTATCAGACAAATGGGGCTGGAGGGTCCTGTTGGACAAGAGAGTCAGACAGGAGCGAGGACGCTGGACCAGTCAGCAGACAGCCTGGTGGGCCACGAGGAGGAGCCTGGGTTTTCCCCCAAGAGCACTGGGGAGCCATGGCAGGCTTTGAGTGGGGGAGGTAGGAAGAGGCAGAGGTTTTTGTTTGGTTTGGCTTTAGTTCTGGGTTTGTTTTGTTTGAGACAGGGTCTCACTATGTAGTTCAGGCTGGCTTTGAACTCACTGTGTAACCCAGGTTGGCCTCAAAGTCATGACAGGACGCAGGGCGTCCAAGAGCCTGGGGGGACACCCTGGTTGATGCCCAGATCCCCATCCACATGGAGAGTGGGTGGAGGGTCATCCTGAGAAGAGGCCAGGGAGAAGACAGGAACAGCATGGGTGCATAATATCCAGATCCGTTTCAAGGCACTCCAGAGAGGGTAATTTTTAAATTTCTATTTTTATTCATTTTTGACTGACAAGTAATAATTTGTGCATACACATTCATCATGTACAATAGGATGGAGGCTTTTTTATTGTTGTTTCTGTTTCTTCAATATTAGGAACTGAACCCAAGACCTTTGTCCTGATTTGCATGCTCCCCACTCTTTTCTAAAAAAATTTTGAGATAAGATATTGATAAGTCATGAAGCTTGAACTTGCAGTCCTCCTGCCTCATCCTCCTACAGTGCTGCGATTACTGTCGTGTTCCACCACTCCAGGTTTAATTCTATTTACCTATAAAATATAAGAGTAGTCAACTCAAGTAATTAGCATATTTATCACTTTCAGGTTTTATCATTCAATGTGGATTTTTAATGTTTCTGTAAATGCAAAAGGAAAGTACTTTGAGAAAGTAAATGTGTCACCTCTCCCCAGTCATGGCTTCTCAATGTGAACCCTTTTTTTTTTTTTCTTAGACAAGGTTTCACTTTGTAGTTCAGGCTGGCCCTGAGCTCACTATGTAGCCCAGGTGAGCCTCGAACTCACAGTAGTCCTCCTGCCTCTGCCTTCCAAGTGCTGGGATTACAAGCGTGAGTCACCACACCCGGCATTGTGGTGTGTGGTTTCTGGGGACTGAATTTAGGATCCTGAGCTTGCCAGTCAGATGCCGGGACCACTGAGCTGAATCCCAGGCCTGTTTGTTTGTATTTGGAGACAAGGTCTTACTGTGTAGCCCAGGCTGGGCTCGGACTCATGGTGATCTTCTTTCCTCAGCCTCCTGAAAGTCTTTAAAACTGTAGAAAGGAAGTGAATGAGAGGCAGGAGGCAGAGTTGAGAAGGCCAGGCACCGCGGGAGGAGTGTGGGCACTGAAGGAAGGCTACCTGGAGATGATGAGAGAGCGAGGGCACGGAGGCACCTTCCAGTCTGTGGGACCCGGCTTGGCCCAAAGGAGATGGCTGCCTTGGGAGACTCAGTTCCATCAGCAGCGGGGCAGTGCCCCCTCCTCGGCCTGCAGGTCCCCAGACATGTTTGTGGGAGAAGAAGAGCGGCTGACATCTCAGGGGCACGCCTCGGTGACAGCACAGCTGGCTGTCATGACGTCTGATGATTCGCCACTGCCAGTTCAGACCTGCATCTGTAGTCACGCCCTTGGTGGGGTGCAGATGGGAGGAAGTGCAGTCCATGGGGCTGCTGTCACTTCGATACCGGGGACTGAGGAGCCAGGACCAGTTCTGGCCCCCTCTCTAGGGAAGGGCCCCCAAAGGGGCTGGGTGGAACATTCACCTTTGCGGGCTGGATCGAGGGAAGTACAGCTGAGGTCAGTCGTAGCCTGGGACGCGTTCAGCCCAGGGGCTTCTGGGATGAAGAAAGCCGGTGGTGTTGAGGGCTGTATCGCCATCAGCTCAGACAGTAACAGGGTCAGTACATTGCTGTTGATGAGCCAGTTCCGTGAAAGACTCCGCACTCTCCCGCAGCGGAGCGTTTACCCTACTGGCTAACAGCCATGGCTGTTGGGCTGCCTCAACCTGAGGCGGTGCTAAGTGTACTTGGGTCGCCTCGGATATCAGATCCAGTCCTTGCTTCCCTAGAGCGCGAAAATGAGTTCGCGCCTCCGTGGCCAGACCGCTCGGGACGTCACGCGCTGCTCCCGATCTTGGCCACGCCCCCGGACCGTGGCCCCGCCCCCAATCGTGGCCCCCGCCCCCTGGGGGGTGGAGTCCGCGATCCGGCCCCGGCCCCTCTTGAGGCAGACCGACCTAACACAGTTACGTAACCTCCCCTCCCCGCGTCGCGTCTCCAGGGACGCAGCCGGATGTCCTGGCCAGACCAGGGACAATGGCTGGGAGCGCCCCTGTCGCCAGGAGCCTGGAAGTAGCAGTGCACCCCCTCTTCTGATTCACCCTTGTTTCCGGCCCGTTTCGGCCTCCTCCCCAGGGACCCTAGTCTTCCCCAAACTCTGTAACCTTAACCTCCTGCACCCCGCTATAGTGCAGCTGTTTTCCAGACTCTCCAGATGTACCCTCCTCCTCTTGTCTCTTTTTTTACCCTTCTCAAGTTTCCTTCCAACTCACCGTCTTCCCTTACACCTTCGCTTTGATTCCCGAACCCCCTACTCTTCCAGTTTCCCATGTCCTGCCTTCTCTCGCCATCTGGGGTGTCTCTTCTGACTCCCTCAAGTGATCCCACTATTCTGCAGTTGGCCCCCAAACTCCTCCTCGACGCCCCTAGTCTTCCTTCAGTATCTCCTGGGCCTTTCCCAAACTCCTACTCGCTGGCCTCAAGTTAAACCCTAATAATCGTCCCCGTCCCCTAATGCGTCTCTTCCCGTCTCCGCGAAGCTGTCCCTCCATCCCTACCTTGTCCCCCAAACTCATCCCCGCTCCCCCTTTTCCAGCACAGCTTTCCAGGGCTCCCGGAGGCCCCCGCCTCTTCCAGCGGCTCCCACGCCGGACCCAGGTTCCCAGGCCGTCCTCCCGGCGGTGGCCCAGAGACCCAGTTTGCGGCGGCAAAACATTGGTCTCCAGGCAACAGGCCCCGCCCCGCCCCGGGGCTGTGCGTCGGGATCCCGGCTGCAGGACCGCAGGGCGGGCGCTCAGAGGCGCGGCCCGGACTGCGAGCCCAGGCGGCGCACTGGGAAGGGCCTTCGCCTCCAGAGACCTGACACGCACGGTGCGCGGACGCCGAGGCGCAGCAACTAGTAAACATATATCAGGACCCCGCGGCTAGACATGGAGACCTGCGTAGAAGCCTCAACACCAGGAGCTCTCGGGAAGCAAAGATAAGACATCTCATTTCGGAGGGGCAAGGACAGCCAGAGAAATACACAGAAGTGACAGCGTTAAACAGGAGCAAGCCCCCCCCCCAGGGGCGTCCCTCATGGCCGAATAATCCATCTGTGACCTTCAGAGCCTTGGCACCGAGGGGACTTCCCCTCTCTCTCTGACTCCTACTTTCATATCTGTAAAATCGGGGACATCAATATACAGTGTTTAGTCGATAAAGCAATGATGACGCTTTAGTGAATTCGCAGACCTCAAGCTTGCCGCACCACTCCTGGCACGCATCATCCATCACTGCTTTATCCAACAGGTATTTATTGAGCATCTGCTATCTGGCAGGAAGTGGTAAGCGCTGAGGGCAGATAGTAGCAAACGGGACAATCCCTGTCCGCGTGGGAACTCACTCTTTCAGACAGCACAGTGGTGAATGACTAGCAAACTTACAACAAATAAAGACGAATAAACAAATTAAGCAAATTGTACTGGGAAGTAAGATACATTGGGGAAGCAGAGAGGGATGTCGGGGTGGGGGTCATCATCAACAGGATGATCCAGAAAGGTCTAAATGAGGAGACCGGAAGTTGAAGAGGAAGAACTATGTGGACACGTGAGCTGAGAGCCTGCCAAACAGAGGGAGAAGTGAAGCGCAAAGGCATGAAGGTGTGAACATGCCTGGCCTGTAGGACAAACAGGGTGGAGGCCAGTGTGGCAGCGGGAGCGGCGGAAAGGAGGGGCAGCAGGTGAGGTCAGAGAGATTGTTCAGGGCCCGCCTGCAGCCACGCTGAGACCAATGACTTGCACCGGATGTGTCCAAAGTCCTGGGAGTGTTTTGAGCAAAAGAGCTGATCTCAGTTTTAACAACATCTTTGGTTCCACGTGGGGAATAAAGGTGAGGACAGGGAGACCAGTGAGGAAGCGACAGCAGGGGTCCAGGTGGCAGGTGATGTCACCTGGACTAGCAAGGAGCAGAATCCGATTCTGGAGGTGTTTGAATTCGGATCTGCAGAATTGGCCATCACTGTCCTGCCAGGCAATCCGCAGCAGAATCACCATAAAATCAGGTGGTGCTCACACCATTCCTAAGAAATCAGTGTCTTCCCAGATTAACAGATCTAGGACTCTTGGCTCAGTCTAGTTCCCAAGTCCTTCCCGTGGACAGAAGATTCTCCGGGCCTGGAGCTAGACTCAGCCAGGCGCTTGTCCCTGTGGGTGTCTCCTAAGGCTGTATGCTCATCAGCCACACCCACCCGGGTGTTGCCAGGGGGTAACAGGGAGAATGCTGCCTGACTGGTGCTCAGGTTGTCAGGCAGTCACCCATGCTGGCCTGGGACACTTGCTTAAGGGCAGGTAGGCACATGCCACAAGGCACTCCCAGAGCCTCTCAGCCTGGCACCTGGCACCCACGCCCAGTCACAGCACTCAACCAGGCACAGATCAGTGCTGCCTGCAGCAGCCTGGTAAACAGTCACCTGAGCCCACGGAGATATGGCACAGGCCTGGGAGATGTATTTCCAGGCAGTGTGCACAAACACCATTTTGGCCCCATTCATTTACCCTTTGACTTTCCTGTGTGTCTCTCTCTCTGTCCCATGACTCTGGTCTTTGACTCTAACCCCACCTTGCCTCTCTCTAGGTCACTCCTCCACATTCAGGATCCTTTGTTGCCCTAGAAAGAATCTTGCCCCTGGCCATATGGCACTGGGACAAATGTGTGGAGGCCACAGGCCAACAGCAGTTCTGGCTTGCCACTTTGATTCGCCCAGGGAGAATCTGATCTATCAGGATCCTGTGGCCCTTCTCTCTAGAATTCTGAGCCACGGCCTGATAGTACAGGACTGGAGAAACACACTTTTTAAAGGTGTGGGGATCCCCTGCCTGTTGGCTCTGACTGTTCCCCATCATTTTCCAGACAAAGACAGGCCCAGAGAGCAGAGGGCTTGGCCCAGCGTCACATATCCATTATCAGCAAGGGCTCCGTGCTGCTAGGATCCTCCTAGAATCCCTGGGAATACAATGGCAGAGAGAAAAAGTAGATAGATAGATAGATGATATATAGTTGGACAGATAAATAGGATAAAAATAAATGAATGAAAGAGAAACACCCAAGAATGGACTAAGGAACAGGCAGTGTGACAGAGACATAGAGATGATGAGACAGATGCAAGATAGGCATCAGGAAAGAGAGGAGAGAGAGACAGAGAGAGAGAGAGAGAGAGAGACTTCATCAGAGACTGAAGACAGAGTGCTATTTTGGAGTATAAAGAGACCCCCAGGAGAGTGATCTTTTGATCGGGACAGCATGGCCGTGGCCCATGCATATTAGTCTTCCTGTCTAGAAGCAGCCAGTGCCATTTACCAAGCCAAGTCCCTCCCTAGACCTGCTATGTAGGATGCACATTCGACACGTTTATATAACCTGCCCTCTGTGCAGAATCTGGCTTTACATAACCTAGCACCATGAGTCATGCTTCAGGCCTGGGGCACTGACCTGGGATCCCCAGGGAGAGGGGACCCCCTTCCTGACCCAGGAAGTACTGAAAAGCAAGTAGAAGGTCAAAGGGGAAAAGGCATTTGTATGGGGGTCACACAGCCAAGGTTCAGCAGGACAAGGACTCCACCTCACCTGCCACGCTCTATGAGGAAATAATAAAAACTTTGGTATCCAACACCCCACCTATACAGTTTGCACTGCACTGCAGGAGGTACTTGATAAACGCCTCCTTTATCCCAAAACACAGTGAGGCCGGGACAGAATCCAGTTACTAAATAATTAATAAAGTTATGTACAGAGTGCTTATTACTTACTAAATGCTTTACAGAATTTCATACAGTCCCAAGTATGAGGTTTTTTTGTTTTGTTTTGTTTTTGAGACAGGGTCTTGCTTTGTAGTTCAGGCTGGTCCTGAACTCAGCATCGAACTCAGGAATCCTCCTGCCTCTGCCTCCCGAGTGCTGGGATTACAAGGCATGAGCCACCATACCCGGAGACAGTCGCAATTCTGGGGGTGGGTGATGTTATCAATTCCACTTGAAGGAAAGAGGCTAAGAGGAAGTCACACAGGTCAAAGTCACAGAACAGATATTTGAACCTGAGTTTCTCTGTCAGGATATCTCGGCCACCCACTCCCATTGGTACCTGTCCACAGTGCTCACGTGCACATTGGGGACTCAAATCACACTAACATCTCAGATGCTTCCGTTGAAATGCCAAAAACTCCTGCCTCGCATGCTCTCTCTTCCCCGGAGAGCCTAACACAGCCTCCAAATCCCCTAAACTCTTCCCATCTGAGAACGAAACTTCTCTCCCCGAAAGTCTTGTACTCCCACCACCACAGCGTTGTGGTCCCTTTAAGAAAACGAACAGTCGGCCGGCGTTGCCAGGCAGCGCCGTGGTGGTCGCCAGGCAACGTCAACAAACCACTAGGCCGCCGTCGTCTCCGTGCGCCCCCCTCCGCCCGCCCGCGCAGACGCGGTGACGCGACCAACTGTGGAACGCCGTCACCTAGCAACGTGAGGGTTGTTTGTCCCTGGCCCGCCGGCGGCCGCACAAAGCGCAGGCAGGACCAGCTCCGGCCGACAGACGGCCGACCGGGAGCCTGGGTTGGGGGAGGCTGCGGTGATGGCAGCGGGGGAGAATCAGATCCTCAAATTGCCGGTTTTCCTTTAAAAGCAGCCGTCTGCTGGTCGCCCACTACTCCCCGTCTGCCCCGGGACCGCCTCCGTGTGGGTCTCTAGGTCTGCGCCCCCTCCTCCCTGGCATGTCTCTCTGTCCTGCACCATGAATGCCTCCTTCCCCCATTAATAACCCAGCTGGCGGCAGGCGCACTCAGCAGGCCTGCCTCTTTCTCAGGCTCCGCAATGCGGTGACTGGGGTCCCCACCGAGCCTCCTCCCGTCCTAGCCCACTCCGCATCCCCGGTGCTTACCTGTCTCTCCGGAGCATTCCAGCACACAGCAGCCTCCTGCTTCTTCTGTCCTGTGTCCAGAAAGCGGTCCACAGCGAGAGGTTCTAATAACTCATCCCCACAACACACCCAGACACCCCCATCCCGTGGCTTCATGTGACCAGGGCTGGGGCGAATCTCTGAGCAGCGAGAAGTAGGGGGTGTGACAGTGTAAGTGAATGTGACTGTGGGTGAGTGTTGGGGACAACAGACACTCTTGGCATTTCCTGGGGCAAGCACGCTCCGGGGCTTCCGTTATAAGAGACAGCCAGTGGTTTTCGAGGTTTGCGTTTATCATTGGACGAACGAACGGAGCGGCTATGGATGTGTATGGTTTTCCTCGTGTACTTCTGGCTCTGTGTGTGTGTATACGTGTTCCAGATCTCTCTGTGTCAGTGGGCAGGTCCCTGTGTCTGTAAGCAGATGGCCTGGCAGAGATCCTTCCTGGCATTTATCACAATTTCTAATGATGAATGAATGATGTTTGTTCATTTCTTTATTGTCTGTCTGTTGAATTCAGCCACACGTGGCTCGGGGCTGCTGTGGGTGCCCCTCGAATTCCCAGCTCTGCCTGGAGCAGTCACTGCTCAGTAATTTACTCAGTGACTGAATGAATCAGTCCCTCACGAGTGTCATGTCAAGCGCACACATCTGTGTGACTGTACTTCTTGGGGCTGGTGGCTGTTTAACCTTGTAGGTCCCTTGAGCTGTATCGGGCAGCACAGCATTAATTTTCAGTGCCCACCAATGTTTGTGGCACATTCTAGGGCCGTGGACAATACTTTTGGACGTGAACTGTGTGGTCTCTTCTTGCTGAGCATCAGGCTATCCTATCACTTGGGTTCTCATCTGCTGAATGGGCATAACTGTACCCACTCAGGCATAGCTGTACCTACTCAGGTGGGTAAATACGTTCATATAGGACGTGGGTAGAGACAGGACAGGCACACACCTGTATTCCCGGCCCTCTGGGAGGCTGAGGCAGAAGGATCGATAGTTTGGAGCCCAGTTTGGGCAGCTTAGCAATTTATCAAGACCATTTTGTCCCCAAATAAAATATTAAAGGATTGAGAATGTAGCTCAGTGCAGAGACCCCAGATTCAATCCCCAGTATAGGGGTAAAAAATTTAGAAAGCATTTAGCATAAAACATTTACAAAAGCCCAGTTTTAGGTGCCATCAGTGTTACTGTTTGCCTTTCTATGCATGTCAAGAATCTGGCTCTAGGGCCAGGAATTTAGCTCAGTGGTTTGGCACCTGTGTTGCAAACGCAAGTTCCTGAGTTTGATCGCTAGTAACCACATACCACAATGCCGGGCGTGGTGGCTCACGCCTGTAATCCCAGCACTTGGAAGGCAGAGGCAGGAGGATTGCTGTGAGTTTAAGGCTTGCCTGGGCTACATAGTGGGCCAGCCTGAACTACAAAGTGAGAGCAAGACCCTGTCTCAAAAACAAACAAACAAAAAAAGAATCTGGCTCTAGCTGTGGGGTCCTGTGATAGTGGCTACCAGAATCTGAGGCTGTTTCTTGTTCCATGCCTTCTCTAGGCTCAGCTGGCCTCAAGTGAAAGGCCGGAAATCAGGACCCTCGTGTAAGCGCAGGTCCAGTGGAGCTCCTGACTTGGGGGTGCCAGTTGGTGGGGGCAGAGGAAGATCCAGTCAGGAGGAATGGAGTTCAGCACCCAGCAGGCCTGGGAACTTGAACAGGCAGAAAGGGAAGAGAAAGCTTCTTCTGAGCAGGGTGGCTGAAGGGGACCAGGGTGACTCCACAAAGCACTTTCTCCACGGACTGTTTGGAGGCCAAGAGTTTTCAGAAACTGGGGCTATTTGGAGAGCTTGGTAGAGGAACAGAAATCAGCCTGAATCTTGCAGCTTGGTAAATCCAGGAAGAAATGATGATGATAATAATAATACACAGGGAGCAGACTATAACTCAGGCTTTGTATGAAATGCTTCCTGTCCTGCTTCCTGATGGTGGTGGTGCCTGCTGATTCAGTGTTGCATAGGCTGAGTGGAGGATTGAATAAATGAATGAATGAACGCACGCACGAATGACTGTCACCCACAACTGCCTGGGTGGGAGTCCTGGTCTTAGGCAAAGTGGGGAAGGCTCCAGGGGCTGCCAGGCTGGTACGGTCCCTGCCTCTGAGACCCCTCATGCCTGTACCCAGCCTGGCAGTTCCCACAGCTCTAGGCTGCGGAGGGTGTGGAGGGGGCCGGGAAAGCAGAGGCAGCCAGCAGCAGCCTGCCCTGGACAGGTGCCCAGAGTGTCTGCTGGAGGAAAAGGGTAGCTGGGCCTGAGTCACCTCAGAGAAACCCTGGCCGCATACCTGGCCGCTGACATCAACAGCCTGGGGCAGCCCTAGTGGCCTAGACAAGCGACTGAATCACAGAGGAATTGGGCTGGGCACGTGGCCGCCTGTGACCCCCCAAGGCTCCCCCGCACAGCCCGTCTGGCTGCGGGGGCGCACAGGCCGCACAGGGGTCAGTGAGAGAGCCCGGGACTGAGTCAGGAACCGGGAGACTCCACTAGTCCACCGAGCCCAGCCACAGGCGGCCCAGCGGTGCAGGAACAGAGAGTGGGGGAGGAGATCCGCCGGGGAGGCCCCTGGGCCGGGAGGAGGAAGCATTCATGTGACGGGGCCGCTGTGGCTTGTGGGCAGGGTAGCTGTTGACCAGCGAGGGAGAGACTGGGACGAAGCTTGTGTTTGCGCAGAGAATCACGAAGTTGTGGGACATCGGGTCGGGGAACTGTGGAATGGCCAGACGACGCGCTCACACACGCACTTAACGACGCAGGCAGGGACGAGGAGCTGGCGCTGGCGGGGACGCCAGGCCTTCATCCGCGCGGACGCTGCCGCTCACCGCGCAGTTCTCTTAGCCGCCAGGGGCGGTAATAACTTAACGATCATCACGCTATTCACCACAATGTGCAATGACACCACCATGATTATTAGTAACTTGCACTTATCGGGTTGTGCCGACCGCCAGGCACTGTACTAGGCTTCTTACAGATTAATTAATTTGTTCCTTTAAACAAGGCTAACGGGTGGGATTGCAGCTCAGTGGTGGAGGCTTGTGCGGTGTGAGCAGGGCCTTGGGTTGGTTCATCAGGAGCACAGAGGGGGTTAGTTTTATTGGGGGATGTTAAGAAAACAGAGAGGAGCGTATAGTGTCCTGCTTGACTTGTTTTCTTAAAGGGCTCTTAGTTCTCATTACTAATATTGTGTTCTACTCATGTTGTTTTCTTGCTGTTGTATAATTTTACTACTCATATCACTTTCATCTTGCAGTCTAGACACAAAGCTCTCCAAGACAGTCCCCCTCGCCGTCTTGGTCTGGCCCTTCGGAGGTCCCCAAAGTCCCTGTGGCTACCTGTCCTTTGTCTCCATGTCCACTGTCAGGAGCAGGCTCAGGAAGCCCTCCTGCCGCAGGTCTTTCCAGACCCCACAGCGGCCTCTGGACTACCTCCGCCGGGAGATTCTCCCGGCTTGCTCCCTCCTTGCCGAGTATTACTGACCCTCCGTGCCCACGTGGCTGCAGCCCGTGATGCGTGGTGACACTGTGTGCCTCTGGGTTGGGGTGGGGTGAGAGGTGCCCCAGGGAGGGCAGTGGTCTACAGGCCTGCCCCTGCACCCTCAGATACCCTGCACCTGAGTGGACCTGCAGCCTCAGCTTTGGCCCCGGCACATCCATGCATGTGAAATGATAAGTAGACGTGGAAGGCAGGCTGCACCTGGGGGAGTGCAGTGTGAGTCGGGTCTCCTAGGGCCAAGGCGCTGCCTGATGTGGACGAGTGGAGGGGCTGGGGGGCTCTGTGCCCACGTGACTAGTGACTAGTGTGACTGCACAGCCTCTGTGGAGTTTCTGTGTGATCTGCAGAGATTCCGAGCCCCCAGCTCAGGGGCCCTTGTGGTACTGGGCTCTTCCTCTGGCTGTTTACATGTGTGGAACTGCGTATAGTGCAGAGTGGGAGGTGTCTGTGACCGCTGTGCTTACCTGAGTGTGTGTGTGTGTGTGTGTGTGTGTGTGTGACTGTGTACTTGCACAGTGGTCTCAGTGTGCACAAAGGCAAGGATCCGTGGCTTTCTCTGGCTTGCTGTATGCAAACCCCAGGGTGCATGTCACGTTTGTCCACATGTGTATGTGTCTTTGTCAGAGTCGGAAGTCTGCACGCAGACCTCTCCCCCACCTCCCTGGGCAATGTGCATATAGTCCCATCTGTTCTAAGACCACAGGTACTGGCTCAGGAGCTGGCTCAACATCTGGCCTCTGCCCAACACTGATGGAGAGCCTCCTGCCAGCAGCTGGTCCCTGCCATCCTCCCCTAGCCAGAAAGATGGCAGAGGCCTGAGTAGGTGTCTGTCACCAAGGGTCTGTAGGAACCCATGAATGAATAAGTGAATAAATGAATGGTGATGAATCATTTGTTTGACAAGTATTTATTAAGCATCTACTGAGTCCCTTACGCCACGTGAGGACACAGCAGTGAACAACACAATCAGGAACCAGGCCGAGAAAGACTCGCAGTGCAGTGGAGGAGACATAACTGTGCCCAGAGAGTGATGAACCCGGAAGGCAGCACTGGGAGAGGGAGCAGGGCGCAGCCTGGTACAGGACGAGGGTCGGGGGGTTGGGACACAGAGGGGAAGGCCAGAGGGGGCAATGTGAGCAGAGGGAGCAAAGGCAAGGGGAAGGAGGAGGTCAGGACAGAGGCTGAAGACAGGCCCCTGAGCACGGAAGCAGGCATGCCACGGGGAGGGTGACAGTGGCAGTTGGTACTTGAGGTTGTGCCAGCCTCAGGGCCAAGATAAGGAGATAGAATGAGAACATGGGAGGGTGGGGCGTCTCCGCTCTGGGCCTCTCTGCTTCCTTGTAACTCCTGACACCCCTCCCAGAGGCCTCTAGGACTGCTCCTGGGGTGTGGCTGGCCAGCAGTGTCACCCACTATGTAGTGCCAGCCTGGACTTGTTGGAAAGGCAAAAGACCACACCAGCTCAGCTTGTTAACCAGCTTGCTGCCTGCTTCCAGGTCACTGCCACACTCGAAGCATTGCTCTCAGGTGTAAGCCCCCCCCACCAGGTGCCACAGTTTCCTCTTCATTACAGTGGGGACAATAACAGAACCTACTTATAGGGCTGGAATGGTGTTAGCTGAGACAAGGTATGTAAAAGTGCTGAGCACAGTTACTCCTCTTCCTCTTCTATGATTAATTTTTTTGTTGTTGTTTTTTTTAGTTTTTTGAGACAGAGTCTTGCTTTGTAGTTCAGGCTGGCCCTGAACTCACTATGTAGCCCAAGTGAGCCTCGAACTCACAGCAATCCTCCTGCCTCTGCCTCCTGAGTACTGGGATTACAGGTGTAAGTCACCACACCTGGCATTGTGGTATATGATACCAGAGATAGAACTCAGGAGCTTGCACTCACCAGACAGATGCTGGAACCACTGAGCTAAAAATGCCCAGCTCAACTTTTTTGTTTGTTGAGTTTTGAGACAGAGTCTTGTTATGTAATCCAGGCTGGCCTTGAACTTGCCTCCAAAGTACAAAGATCTCAGGCATAAGCCACTACACATGGCTGTCATTTTAATAACAAAACAGCACCAGTGTTCCAGGGGTTTCACGGAATCCCCCATCATCCCCAGCAGAACTTTGAGGCTCTGGGACGCTACTAGTTTAAATTCACTCAGCTACAAAGTCGTGGGGCAGGATGTGAGTGTGAGTTGCCAGTTCCTGACTCTGTGAGAGGCTGCGGACTCCTAGTGTCTGAGCAAGAGCAATAGTGCAAAGCACAGCTCTGGAGTCCTGCACTCCACATGCAGAGCCCAGGTCCACTAGTCTCTCCCAGTGGCCTCACCCATCTGGGCTCTGCTTCCTGCTTCTACATGACAGGTCTTATCTCCCAGGCATGTTGTGAGAATTAAGACAGTCTAAGTATCATCACAAAGTTCACATGATGAGCCAGGTGTGGTGGCAAACCCCTGTAACCCCAGACTGGGGGTTGGCTGAGGCAGGAGGACTGCCATGAGTTCGAGGCCAGCCTGGGATACATAATGAGACCATGTCTCAAAAAAATAAACAAACAAACAAAAACTACAAGGCTCACTATAAGAAGATTTTTTTTTTTGAGAAGAAGATTTGCACCTGGTGTTTTAGTTTGTGCTATAATTTTAGCTACTGAGGAGACTGAGGCACGAGGATCATAAGTTCAAAGCCAGCCTAGGCACAGTTAGAGACACTGGCTCAAAATAAAACAAAAAAAGGGGTGGGGGAGTAGTTGAGAGGTAGGGTGCCTTGGGGTCCACGCACAATATCACACACACACACTAAACACTCATGAGGAGCTCATCTTTGCTCTTGAACTGTATACATCAGTGTTCTGGCAGGGTGTGCGGTTGCCAGTGCGTGGTTGCTGGTATGTGTGTGTGTGTGTGTGTGTGTGTGTTTCTCTTCTGAGAGGAGAGGAGGGGCTTAGACAGGACCAGAGGATGAGGGGTCACTCCCTGTCTACTGCTGGTGCCAAGTCATTGCCTGTCGGTGCCTGCTGTGTCATCCATCCACCCCCTGTCGCTCCCTCCTGACCCACAGCAGACAGAGGGGGCGTGAGGGAGGCAGGTAGAGGGCGGTGTAGGTCTAGGCTTTTGTCTGGAAACCTCAGTGACTCTTGGTTGCCCCCCATCCCTCCAGCCATCTATGGCTCCCTACTCCTCCCTCCCCACCACTGGAGCAGGGACTCAAAACTCCTCGGAATTAGAAGCCACCCTGTTGGGACTGGGTCGTGCAACAGGAGGGGATGCTGGGTCCCCTGTGCAGTAGTTGGTGTCATCTTTTTGGCTGGGTGTTTAAGGGTTGGGGCTGTGGCATCAGAAACACTTTTGTGGTGGCACTGTCTGTAATCCCAGCACTCTGTGAGGCTGAGGCAGGAGAATCACAAGTTGAGCCTAGCATGAACAATTTGGCAACTTAATGAGACTCCCTCTCAATAAATAAAATAATAAAAAGGGACCAGACATATATCTCAGTGTGAAGATCATGAGGTTCAGTTCTCTGTATGGAGAAAAAAAGACAGGGTCTTGCTGTGCAGTTTAGCCTGGACTTGGATTCTATATAGCTCAGGCTGGCATGGAACTCAATGGCGATTCTCCTGCCTCAGTCTCTCAAGTGCTGCATTAGGGTGGTGAACCCTATGTGTTAACTGCAGCTTTACTTTTGTTAAGCAGCTTTATCCTTATGACTCTAAGTTGCGGATGTGCACACCGTATGTGTGCACACGGTGTGCACCTGGGCTGCGTTTGTAAAGCTCACAAATACTTCAAGGATGGAGACAGCCAGGGCATCACGATCATTTACACAATCTCCAGACACAGGTTTTCAGGATGTTCCACACAGACGTGCACATCAAAGAAATCAGGGAGGAAAGTGAAAGGGTTGGATTTCTAAACCTGGCCCAGGCCAGAACCCCCAACTGTGCTATACTGGGGGCAGAAGCAGTGGGATTTCTTGAGCCCAAGGCAGGGCACCTTTTTTTTTTTTTTTGAGACTGAGTTTCAGTACATATCCCAGGCTGGCCTCGAACTGGCAGCAACTCTCTTGTTGGGCAACATATAGTGACCATCCCACAAATAAAAAAAGAGTAGGAGCTTCAGAGCCAGAGTATTCTGGGTTAAAAGTTCTCTCTCTCTCTCTCTTTTTTTTTTTTTTTGGTGGAAGGAATTCAAATTTCTTACAACCAAATCTCCAGCAAGTCATTTAATGTCTGAGTATCATTGTCCTCTTTTAAAAATCGGAAAGCGTTCAAGCCAGCCACGGTTATAATATCTGTCATTCCAGGTAATTTGAGAGGCTGAGGCAAGAGAATCCTAAATTCGAAGCTGGCCTGGGCAATTTAGCAAGGTTGTTTCGAAATAAAATTTTAAAAGGGCTAGGAATGTAGCTCAGAGCTAGAGTATTTGCTAGTATGCAAGAGGCCCCGGGTTCAATGCTCAGGACCGAAAAACCCAAAGCTATCTTGAGGATTACAAGTTTTATATTGGAAGGCTTAGCATAAGGCAGTACTCAGTGCTAAATACACATGGTCGGTTTTTTATTAATCACATACACATTCTTTCTCGAGATATGGTTATGAAGCAAAAAGAAGAGGCTACCAACACCATCAGCTAAGAGCTTCGTCCCTTTACTTCCCAGCCCCTCCCAACCTTTGTGCCTCTCCAGTGCCCGGCCCAGAAGGCCAGCCAGGCCCCCAAAACACATCAATTCTGGGACACCTCAAACTGAAGGTCAGAAAGGGAAAACACTTTCCAAGTTGAGCAAATTAGGGAAGAGGCTAGGAAGAAACCTGGAACTACAAACTCACCTTTACCTTAACCTGGAATATCACAGTCTCTATCCCTGCTCAAGGCTCAGTTTACCCGCCTACGCGACTACACCACAATGTCTTTTTGGAGATCAGCTCGTCCTCTCAAAAGGGGGCGCTGCACCAACGGGAGCCTAGTGCGGACGGAGGCGCCAGCGGTAAGGAGGTGGCCGACTCGGCCCGGGTCAGGGGCTCCCCGGGATACTTTAAGCACCTATTAATACCAGCCCCCGGGGCGGCGTGGCACTGCGCAGGCGCTGGCGGGTTCCGCAGGCGCCGCGCGAGAGCGAGCGAGGGATTCCCTCTGACGTCATTGCTAGGATACCAAACAAACACTCCGGCGCGCTGGTCGAGCTCCTTATATGGCTAATTGCGTCACAGGAACTCTTGGAAGGTGGGGCCGGGATCCCCTCCTGCCGAGTGGGCCGGAACATAACCCCCAAGACCCCCAAGGCCGCGAGGGTCCTACAGGTGAACAGAACAAAGATAGTGAAGATCTCTTGATGGAGAGCGCGGCGACTGATTTACCGAGAACGGAGATTTTGGGGAAGTCTGTTGAGCGAGGGGGGGTGACGTAAGCAGGGGGGGCGGGTCCATGACATATAAATACAGGCTGGCAGCTCCGAGCTTCATTCATAAGGCTGAGAGCTATCGCCACAGCTGGGATACGCGAAGTCGGGACTTGGAGACTTGATTATTGTGGTTCTTGGGGGTTGTGATTTTTTTTTTTAACTCTGGAGAGAAAGTTTTTGGAAGAATTCTTCTAGATATTTCCTCATCGCATCTTGGAGGACCAACTTAACTTTTTCGACTTCTTTATAATTCCCCCCCTCCTGGGGGCCCGCGGAACGCGTGGAACAGACTGCACCTGAAGCGAATTCTGTACAGCGGGACAACGCTTTCTGCTTCTGGGGGAGCGATCCCCGCTCGCTCCTGTGTCTGACAGAGCCTGGACTTTCAGGAGGTACAGAGGCATTCTGTAGAAGCTGGGGAACTGAGGAAGAAAAGCACAGAAACTTTGCTGTTGTTAGCGGGGGGACGCTGCCCTCTCCTCGAGCCTCCCCGGACAGCGCACTTTGGGGACGCTCTCGGCTCACCCCGGACTCGCCTTACTTACCCCACCCGGCCATAGCCTTGGCTTCCCGGCGACCTCAGCGTGGTCACAGGGGGCCCCCTGTGCCCAGGGAAATGTTTCAGGCTTTCCCCGGAGACTACGACTCCGGCTCCCGGTGCAGCTCTTCACCTTCTGCCGAGTCTCAGTACCTGTCTTCGGTGGATTCTTTCGGCAGCCCACCCACCGCCGCCGCCTCCCAGGTAAGCGCTTAAAGGTCTTATTTGGAGGTCTTATTTAAAGTCTAGAATGAATGAAGTGGATAACTGCCACTTCTCAGGTAGAGCCACGCCAAAACCCAGAATCTGCAAGAAAAACAGGCTGACAGTGCACTAGGCAAAGTATCAGGAGATATCTGCAATCGATTATGTGCACCGAGTACAGCGCGGGGAGGGAACGCAGCTTGGATAGGCTTTAGACCGCGCCGGGATGGGGAGGATGAGCGCTCAGTGCAACGTGTATGGAGTAGCAGGGCTGATAACTTTTCGCTGGCCGCGAGACTGCCCCAAATTAAGGTCCCCAACCTGAAGCTCGGGTAGTTAGGCAAGAGGGAAAATCCCAGGGAAGCTATTAGTAGCTTCTACCTCTTTTCTTCTTCCCAGCGCCCACTTTGGCGCCGGGTCGCCCTCCACCCTGCGGGAAAGCGGGTCTCGAACCGTCCGCAGCGCTGCCTCCGCCTCCTGCGCGGAGACGTAACGGGGGACCCGTGCGTAACGGCTGACGCGCTGGAATCCTCCGTCTGACGCGGGGCACGCACGGCGCGCGACGCCCCCTTCGTCCGCCCCGCCCCTGACGTCCCGGGAGCGTTCTATTTTGGAACGCCGGGGCCACGTTGCTAAGGGAGGCAGCCTGGCGTTCCGATTGGTCGCCACGCGCAGGGCTTTGGCCAATCAACTTACCCTTCCTATTTGGAGGGCGCAGTTCCCTTCCCCCTCTCTGTCCCCGGAAACCCATGGTTCTTAGGCGCTTGGGTCTCTTAAGGGCTTCTAGAGGTTCAGCGACAGGACACTTGTCGCGACAAGAATGACCCAATGTGTCTGCGAGGTTCTTGTAACGGACATAGTCTGTTGGCTTTCAAGGATAGATTATTCTTTTTGTGCCGACGTTTATTCTGGAGACATGGTGGCCGTCCCCCTATCTTCCTGGCACGCACAGACCCATTCATACTCCCTCTGCTCTGCACCCCAGATCCCTCTGGCAGGTCTGAATACAGGACTAGAACAGATAGCCTGAGGGGAACCAGCCGAGTGGTCTCCGGGAGCTCCGCCCCCTTTCAGTTCCCAGAACGCTGATTGGCCAGCGCGCCAGCCCTTCCCTCACCACGCCCCCCAGCAGAGTAGTTAAGCCTCCGGAACAATTCCAGGGTTCCATTTGCGGGTGGGGGGCCATGAGCGCTGTTGGGGCTAGGAGGGTCAGATCCTACACCGTTCCCTTTCGCAACAGTCTGAGAGAGCCGAACTGTCACTTTTCCCTACCTGTTTGTGCACCTGAACCTGTTACTTGTCAGTCTCACTGGAGAGAGACAGTTACTTGAAAGGATGGTCTCAACTCCTAGGCCGGTCCTCCAACACCCTTGTAGCTGGGACCCCCGCCCCTGCACAGGACTTCGCACGGAGTGGTGTGTGTATTTGTGTGAGTGGAGAGGAAGGCTTGGTCTAAGGCCTCTCCCTCTCCCTCCCCTTGCCTCTGGGGTGGGGGCGGGGTGTTGTGGCTGTATGTGTGGCTGTGGCTCCGTCCGGGGGTTCTGTCACCAGGCTGTGTCCAGCCTCCTCCCCACCCCCTACACCTAAGAGTCACCAACCCGGGGTGTGATTCACCACCCGCTGGAACCGTGCAACCTTTCCCCGAGGAAGAAGGAGGAGGTAGAAGCCAGTTGAGCAGAAATCCTCTCATTAACCACTGCGTCACGGTGTAGTGGAAGGGTGGGTGTTGTGGCTTTTTGCCTGTGACACACACATCCACACCCGCTCACCCTGTGCTCACTCACAGGGTTGGTGTGTGTTATGTGTGTTGGGTGTGTGTGTGTCGGTGTCTTTGTTTGTGTGTCTACGCCTGTGTCTGTATGTGTCACCCCGTAGGAGTGCGCCGGTCTCGGGGAAATGCCCGGTTCCTTCGTGCCCACGGTCACCGCGATCACAACCAGCCAGGACCTCCAGTGGCTTGTGCAACCCACCCTCATCTCCTCCATGGCTCAGTCCCAGGGGCAGCCCCTGGCCTCCCAGCCCCCAGCGGTCGACCCCTACGACATGCCAGGAACCAGCTACTCCACACCAGGCATGAGTGGCTATAGTAGTGGCGGCGCTAGTGGCGGTGGTGGGCCTTCCACCAGCGGAACTACCAGTGGACCTGGGCCTGCCCGCCCAGCCCGAGCCCGGCCTAGGAGACCCCGAGAGGAGACGGTGAGTGGGGTGGGGGTCAGAAGTGGGCCTGGTAGGGGGAGGAGACAAGAGATGCAGGGACTGTGTCACTCTGTGGGTGGGGGTCTGCTCAGGCCTCAAGGCTGCAGAAGCCCCGTCACTCTCCTGTAATCAGGAAGGACACAGGGCCTTAGGTCTGCTCGTGAGGGTCCTGAATGACAAGGAGGGTTTGCAGGGATGGAGGAGGTACACTGGATCCTCAAATCTCACTGCTTCTGTCTCCTCTACTCAGCTCACCCCAGAGGAAGAGGAAAAGCGAAGGGTTCGCCGGGAGCGGAACAAGCTGGCAGCAGCTAAATGTAGGAACCGTCGGAGGGAGCTCACCGACCGACTGCAGGCGGTAAGGGTGGTCCCTGGGGAGAGGGCACACGGGGAGTGCACTGTCTCTTTCCCTGCCCCCACCTCCACTGTGTCTTCATTCAGTGGTCAGAACCAGAGGTGCCTCATTTAGAACCGGGGACCGTGTGGCCAGATAGGGTAGCCCTGGGCACACACACAGACCCCTACATTACCTTGTCAGCTCCTGGACACTCACCCTCTTCTCTGATTTGTGACCCTGTGGACATTTGTCCTGGGCTGTTTTTCATTTCGTGGGGATAAGTAATGGGCAGCTTCAGTCATCTCTCCCATTTGGGTTTGGCCAAACCGTAATCCAAGTTAGCCCCAATTTCTCCATCTCCTTGACCTCCTCATCAGCTATCCCATGCTCCATCTACCTTGAACAGTTGGTAGAATCAGTGAAACTAAATTATTGTATCCTAAATTAATTCCCCTCCTCCTGCCCCAGCCACCCACAGTTCTTTAGAACTTGGGATGGTGGCATTCACCAAAACCCACTCGTTTCTGCACCCTGCCTCAGCCTGAGCTCCCTACTTTATGCCTGCGCAGGGTTCCCCCCATTACCCTTCAAGAAGGGCAGAACAATCTCTACTTCCTATTGGGAGATGACAGCACCACAAGTGTTAAAACCACATGGCATTTATTTATTCACTCAACAAACCTGTGTACATCCTGCGCCTTAGAGAGCCATCCATATCCACCTGGCTCCTTCCCATTGCACAGATGGAACAGTGGAGGCTCCTAGAAGGATGGACATCAGCTCCCATTTGGAGTTGCTTGGAGTCCCTCATGCCGTAGCAGTTCTCAAGAGAGGCCCTGAGCGTATTCTCTGATCACTGACTCCCTTTCTTCCTTCCTCGTATTTCCTGTGACCTGCCGTCGGGACCTCAGGAGACAGATCAGCTGGAAGAAGAAAAAGCAGAGCTGGAGTCGGAGATCGCTGAGCTCCAAAAGGAGAAGGAGCGCCTGGAGTTTGTGCTGGTGGCCCACAAACCGGGCTGCAAGATCCCCTACGAAGAGGGGCCCGGGCCGGGGCCAGGCCCGCTGGCGGAGGTGAGAGATTTGCCGGGGTCCGCATCCGCTAAGGAAGATGGTTTCAGCTGGCTGCTGCCGCCCCCGCCACCACCGCCCCTGCCCTTCCAGACCAGCCAAGACGCACCCCCCCACCTGACGGCTTCTCTCTTTACACACAGTGAAGTCCAAGTCCTCGGCGACCCCTTCCCCGTTGTTAACCCTTCGTACACTTCCTCGTTTGTCCTCACCTGCCCGGAGGTCTCCGCATTCGCCGGCGCCCAACGCACCAGCGGCAGTGACCAGCCTTCCGACCCCCTGACCTCGCCCTCTCTCCTTGCTCTGTGAACTCTTTACACAAACAGAACAAACAAACACGCAAGGGAGAGTGATTTGGACAAGGAGGAGAGAGGGAAACAGACAAATTGGGTGCGTGGCCTCCTTGACTCTTCTGTCTGATCTGTCTCCACTGCCATCGGACAGGAAGATTCTTGTGTTTTGTGCCGCCGTTTTTGTGTGCCCCGGCCAGGCCGGAGAGCTGGTGACTTTGAGGACAGGGGTGGGGAGGGGATGGACGCCCCCAGATGTCTGTTGGACCTCTTTAATCAGCCCAACCTCTGGGGATGGAGGGCGGTTGGGGTGACGCCCACCTCTGGCGTCCTGTGCTGGGCGGGTGGGGGAGAAGGCGCGGGCTGTGAGTGAGCTGGAGCTTTCCCCAGAGAGGCCCAACAAGGACGGTGACCTCCCTCGCTGTGCACACCCCCTTCCAGGGGCTGACCAGGCTAGCTCCCCCGATCCTGACGCTAGCTTATTTATCTCGCCTTTCCAGGAGGTTAGATCCTCCTCTGGGCAGAGTGGAGGCTTCCGCCCCCAAGCTAACGACCGCCCTTTCAAGCTGATCATCCCTGGAATATCAGCTCCCCACCCCAGATTTACTCTGAAATGTGAACTTTCTTCCCCGATTGTCCAGCCGTCCTCTCCCAGGAAAAAAGAAAAAAACAAAAACAAAAACAAAAAACTGACTAGGATTTGACTCTCACTCCCCAAGGCCCCGGCCCCATTCAGCCCCCAACCATTTCGGATGGATCGCAGTATTATTCCAAGCCCCCTCCTTCCTGCTACTCCCCGGCCCTCCTTGTTGGACCTTTCTGGTTTCAAGCAGCAGGGGGCGCTGCGACGCCTTCCTGCTTTAGTGCTTTATACTGTGAATGAACTGCGGGATTCTGGGGTGGGCTGGGTGGGACGGGACCCCAACTCCCCAGGACCCTCTCTCAGCCTCCCCAAGCCCTGCCTGTCTCCTGCTCCCCTCACCCATGAGCTAGACTCAAAGGAGTGGCAGAATGGACAAGGGGGACAACCGTGCCCCATCTACGCAGCCTCTCTCCGTCCCCAGGATCCCTGGTAATTTTCCTCCAGGCCACCCCACCTTCCCCAGCCTAGGACGCCATCTTCTCCCTGCCCTTGGCACCCAAGGTCAGTCCCTTGTAGAAAGGGAGCTTGACATTTTAGGGAGAAGTTTGAAGGGCTGAGGCTCTCACCCCCTGGGCCCATAATACTTTTGGACTGGCATAGATGGAGAGGCGGTGCTCCCGCCATCCCATCCCTCCAATCCCTCAGCTGGGAATTTCGGTTCCGCTTCTCCCACCTCACCTCTCCTTGGGTTTCACCCCAGAGTGAGACTTTCACTCTGAGGCAAATTGCTAGTTTTTAGGATGAAGGTGGCCGGCCCTGTCACGCTCTATGTCGCATGGACAACATTCCACGCCCTGTCCCACATCTTTGGCCCCAAACCAGACCCTCCCTTAGTTATTTATCCCTGCCCTGGTTCCTAAAAGGCACTTATATCTATTATGTATAAATAAATATATTATATATGGATGTGTGTGTGTGTGTGAGTGTGAGTGTGAGCGCTTCCGCATCTGCACGTGTGCGGTGGACTTGCAAACGCTGTGGAATTCAGAGTGAGTCCGTCTCGGGCTGTGTGTAGGGCCCCCGAGCTGGTCCTCTTGTGATTGACTGTGAGACCCTCCGGCTGGTGCAGCAGTCTCAGACTAGCCCGAGTGTGGCTCCTTCTGTCCCTTTCACTCTTGCCACCTGTCTCCTTTCTAGTGTCTCTGATCCCCCACTGTCTGCTGACTGGGTCTGTGGGGGACCTGAGATATTAGATTCCTGAGGAAGCCTGAGCGATGGTCCATTTGTACAGTGAGTCTGGTTGAGAGTCCTGGGTGCCAGTGTGAATGTGGGCGGGGCCGCCCTCCGTCTTGCCCCGCCCACCACAGTTTATTGACTCCCCAAATCCCTCCCACCCCATGCTGCATTTGTGATTCTTTTTTTGTATTTTGCACCTGACCTTGGGGACGGGGGGCTGGGGTGGCTGGTACTGAGTTGCTCCCTTCTCCCCTTGGTTCTGTACTGTCGCCAATAAAATGCTCTGAAAAATGCATCCACCGGGCCTCGGGGTCTATTATTCTTTTGGCACCCGTTTCTTGGCTCTCTGTAATAGAGACAGTGACATTAGATCTTAGGAGGTGTACACACAAGCACATATGCATGCACACACACATGGGATAGAACTTTGTAGTGGACCAGCTTATAGAAGGTTGGAAAGAGGCTGGAAGTCAGGGGTGATTTCCAGTGCACACGTTCTTGCCTCTCACAAGCGAAAGGCAAGGAGTCAAAGGTGAGCTGTGACTGACTCTTGTGCTCCCTGGTCTCGGTCGCATCCCTGCTAAAGGAGGACATTTGGCCGTAGGTGGGACGCTTCCTGGCTCAAGCAAAGTTTAAAGGGGTAAAATCCCATACCTCACAAGCTGGAGTGTAAGACATCTGCAGACTATTCCAGTTGTGAATAATCTCCAGGTTTTATGAACCACAGAAAGCTGGCTCTCACATTCAAGATGTTTCCTTGCGATTTTCTGGGACCATCTCTTCTACATTCTTTATACTGTGAAAGAGCTGCGGGATAAAAGTTTATACCTTTTTAATTACCAAGAAAGAATTATAGAAACTATATGAGCATATGGGGCCAATCTAAGACTCTTTTAACAAAAAGCATTGCCTTTTCCTCTTCTAGAGCCCCGGTGGAGCCATTCCTACTGTCAAATCCAACTCTTTCATTTGCATGACAGTAAGCACTCTAAGGATGGAGGTGGTGGTCCAGAGGTCCTTCGATGTGTTAGCGAATGAATAGAGAAGACAGTTGTCAGGTGTGGTGGTGCACACCTCTCATCCCAGCACATGGGAGGCTGAGGAAGGACGATCAGGAGTTTCGGCCCAGACTAAACTACTAGTGAGACTTTGTCTCAAAAATGTTTTTTTCCTAAGCACCTTCTGTGAAGTGCGGACACAGCAGGCACTGAATGCCAAGCCTGGCCTGCTCTTTTAGGGATCACAGGCAAATGATGGATACAGATTGTCCCCAGGAAGGTACAGCACAAAGTGGACAGGGCCAAGGGCCCCATAGGACTGAGGAGGCCCAGCACGGGCATCGGACTTTGACTCAGCATCAAGAACCTCTTCCTGGGGGCCAGGGATTTATCAGTGCTGGGCATGATGGCTCACGCCTGTAGACCCAGCACTCAGGAGACAGAGGCAAGAGGATTGCCGACTTTGATGCTGAGTTTAGGACCAGCTGGAACTACAAAGAGAGACCTTGTCTCAAAAACAAAACAAAACAAAAACCCAACAACAACAACAACAACAACAATAAAAAGGACAGCCAAGCCAAACAAAACAAAAAAACAAAACCTCTTCCTGGAGGAGAGGACAGTTGCATTGTGTCCTACACGACACACACAGAGTATGGAAGGGACTAGAAGACTGAGGCCAGAACATCTCCAGGACAAAGACCTGCAGGGAGAGGGAACTGACTAGTGGAAGGAGGTAAATGTTCAGAGGGGAGCCATAGGTGTGGAGAGGCCAAGCAGGGACCAGATTCGGCAGGCCATTACTGTCCCAGGTCAGACTGAGGGTGACTGGAAGGGAGAAGAGAAACACTAGAGAGAGGGCCTGGAATAGGGTCAAGGGCAACAGGACAGGTAGGACAGGGATTCAAAAGACACACTGAGCTACAGGGCTTAGCATGGCAGCCAATCTCTGTGATGCCAGCACTCTGGGAGGCGGAGACAAGAGGAGTTCAAGTTCCAGCCAGGGATTTAGCTCAGTGGTTCTGGTATCTGCCTGGCAAGCACAAGGTCTCAAGTTTGATCCTCGGTAGCTACATACCACAATGCCAGCGTGGTAGCTCACATCTGTAATCGCAGCATTCAGGAGGCAGAGGCAGGAGGATTGCTATGAGTTTGAGGCTGGCCTGGGCTACATAGTGACTTCAAGGCAAGCCTGAACTACAAAGTGAGAACTTGTCACAAAAGGAAAAAAAAAGTTCCAGTCTAGCTGGGGCAATGTAGTCACACAGTGAGACCCTGTATGGACTTTTTTTAAAAAAAAAGTCTGGAGATGTAACTCCTTGTGAAGTTGTTGGATTCAATCTTTGCAGTGCCCTCCCTCCGCCCCCAATTTAGGAGTCAGCAATGAGTCATTGGCTTGGGAAGAAAAGTTCTGGACAGCAGAAAAAAGCGCGGGCTGGTGTTATGAGACCGTACGGCTGCCAGCTCACCAAAGCTGGTAACTGTGGAGCAGAAATGTCATGTGCCCAGCCTCAGTTTGCTGGTGGGCAGAAAGGGGCTCTTTATGCCTGTGTCAAGTACACAATGAGTAGTCTGCTTGCCATCCCCACAGCTATTATTGGAGTCGCCCCATCTGCGCCAGGGAAAGATTTCCACCTGGGTTGCCTCATCCCTCTCCTTCCAGCATCTGCCCAGATGACCCTGACACCAGGTCAGGTTTCCTCACCTGCCGGCCTTCTGCGTTCTGCACGATTCCTTCCGGCTCTCACCACCTCTGGGGTTGGTCCTTCAAGCTACAGCGCAAGGATGGCTTCACCTGCGGCTCCCACGGGACAAGGATGGCTTCACCTGCGGCTCCCACGGGACAAGGATGGCTTCACCTGCGGCTCCTACTGGACGGCTCGGGTCATCAGCCCAGGCCAGGGCTGTCCCCACTGCCGGGTCCTCACCACAGAGCCCGGGACAGACCTGGCCTCGCACAGCCATTGCGCTGATGTTTGTGGAAGGAGGGAACGAACAAACAAGCAAAGATCTGGGGGAAAAGTGCCTGCAAGTAGAAACTCGAGAGTTACGTATACAAGCGCCGAAAGAAGCCAGGGTATGGGACTGGTCTTCCCGCGCAAAAGAGAAAGAGAGAGCGCTGTGAAAGACGCCCGGAAGGTGGAATTGAACCACTCTGTCGCTAAACAGCTACAGGTTTGAAGCCTGCACCCCAGACCACTGAGGATCATCCGGGCAGGTGGGGAGCTTTTCTTGGCTCTATATAAAGCCCTCCAATGTATTCATTTTACAATTATGGTTATATATATTTGGATGTGTAAGATAGTTCATTTAAATACCTATACATTTTCTTGTGAAATAATCCAACGAAGGAAGTTTCGAAATCTCTCTGTGTTATGGCAAAAAATTATTCTCAACCTGGAAATTGCCTTATTTACATAGCGCCGTGCATTCTGGGAAGCAGAACTCAGGGACCTGGTCATCCGTTAAAGAGGCAAAAATTATTTTTTCCAAAATGAAAATTCAGTTAACAGAAGAAACTTATAACGAGATTTAGAAGCCCCTTCACAGAAGAACCTGAATTTAAATGCGGCAGAGTAAATTCACTGTAGTGTTGTGGTTGAGGCCCCGTAGGCACCAGAGCGGGTACGGGGCTGTTCCGCCACCTGCTGTCTGTTTTGTGGAACTGCGGGGATTTGCGGAGCCCTCGCTTCTCTAAAAGGGTATATTAAGTGTCCACTGAATGCCAGGTACTGTCCTTGTTGCTGGGGATAGCAAAAGTCCTCTCCCCACTGACTTTAATGACCAGAGACCATAACAGTTTTATACTTCCGTGTTCTGGTTAGCGAAAGTGAGGCTGAGAAACAGAAAATACCATAGCCCAGTTCACACAGCCCATCCACAGGTTATGATGATAAAGATTCTGGTCTTATCAGACCCAAAGTGAGGGATTTCTTGACAACAAAATTATTTTCCAGAGTGAAACCCTCCCGTGAGTTAGGCATCTCGTAGTAAAAGTTAAAATTCTCCCTGCTTTGCGAATCCCTATAGTTCTGCCCCTTTCCCTTCCACCTTTTGTTTGACACAGTACACACCAGGCCTGATCCCTGTCCAGCGCTTTCAAATTTGCTGATCCTCTAGCCTGATCTCCTTTCCTCTACGTGTTCCCATGTCTCTCTGCCTCCAGGCTGAGCTTGAACTTGGGATGGCCCTGCTTCAGCCTCCCAGAGACCAGGGCTTATCAGTGTACAACACCATGCCCAGCTTCCTATACACATTTGTAGGATGAATGAAAGAATGGCATCACTAATCTCTGAAACTCGGTTTCCTCATCTCTGTAATGGGTAGTAGAAGTGATTTCACTAGAGAAAATGTGATAAGCATGATAAGAGCGCATAAGCCTGCGAGTTCAGCCAGGCCCACTGGTGCATGCCACAGTTTCTTTCAGTCTTCAACTCATTTTTATTCATTTATTTTTAATTTTTTCCAACTCATTTTGACCGATAGGATCGGGTGCTGAGGATAAAGCTGGAGCTTCAACCTTGTCTGGAACATGATTCCAACCATCCCTTCTCTCACTCTTTGATGAAGGTTTTGTCTGATGAAAAGTGTGACTGAAACCATCTTTAGAAAGCTTTGTTATCATTTCTAGTGTGGAAATTTAAAATAGCATCCTTGTTTATTTAAATTTAAAGTAGCATCCAGAACATTGCCAAATCCAGATTTGGGATAAGTCCCCTGAGCTCTTTTTCTTATAGTCATATAGCTGCTGCTGACATTCCTATATACAAATTCCATGGCTGTCCCTAGGGGCTGGAGTGTCATGACAGACATATGTCACCAGGGACACAAGATGGTTATAGATGACTTGTGAATTTTAAATGTTAGTATTTTGTGTTCATCTTTACTTATCTTCTATTATAGCAGGCAACACTGGTTTCCTTTTGTGGTGAGAAAATAACTTTCCTTGCTTGTTTTCTTGTTTGGTTTGGTTTCAGTTTTTGAGACAGTCTTGGTGGGTAGCACAGGCTGTCATGGAACTCACTGTGTAGCCCAGGCTAGCATCAAGCTCAACAGTCCTCCTGCTTTGAGGGCTGGTATTACAGGCATATGCCACTACACATGATTTAACATTTATTTTATGAAGTAGATTTGCTTTATTTTCTTTACTTATTTATTTTGCATTGCTTGGGATGAAATCCAGAACCTCATAATGTAAGTGCTCACCAATAGGCTACATCACTAGCCTTAGCTTTTTTTTTTTTTTTAAGACAGGGTCTCACTGTGTAGTCCAGGCTGATATCAAATTCACCACTATCCTCCTGCCTCAGCCTCCCAAACCCTGGGATTTCAGGCATGCACCACCATACCTAACCAGCCTGTATAAGCCAATTTAAAGATAATGATTAAATAAATTGCTGAACAGTTGGTAAGGGTCATAAAAGACACAATCCACCGACTGACATTTGTTCTTGTGTTTTTGGAGTTTTTTTTCCCCTCAGCACTAGGGATTAAACTCAGGATGCACTTGCCAGGCAGGCACAGCACTATGTTGCTGAGCTACATCCCCCACCCTAACATTTGGGAAATAAGATCATTACTACAACAGGAGCATTCATCACATTGGGTGTGAACAAAAAAATATGACCAGTGCTTACATTAAAAAATATTTTACTCTATGTGCCACATGCCATAATCCCGGCACTCAGAAGGCTGTGGCAGGAGGATCACCAAGAGTTAGAAGCCAGCTTGGGATACAGTGAGCTCAAGGCCACTGTGGACTACATAGTGAGACTCTGCCTCAAACAATAGCAAAATATCGCTGTAAAAAACACATTGCCAATAATCTCCTCAATATACTCCCCCTTCCTTCAAACACACTTATGCAATCGTTCTTGTCACTTTCCAGAGGAGTTTACAGTTTATGTTTAGGGAAATCTCTGTTAAATAGAAATGTTACTGGTGTCGCCATTCCCCTTATTCACTGGATCTAGCACCGTGCAACTTCTGGCTCTTCCTCAAAGTCAAAATAACCATGAAAAGTAAATATTTTGTTTGTTTGTTTGAGACAGGGTCTCGCTTTGTGGTTCAGGCTGGCCCTGAGCTCAGCCTCCAACTCACATCACAGCAATCCTCCTGCCTCTGCCTCCCGAGTGCTGGGATGACAGGCATGAGCCACCATGCCCAGCACTGTGATGTGTGGTACTGGTTGCTGCTGGGGTGAGTCTCCACACCCAGTATGGTATGTGGTTACTGGGGAATCGAACAGGCAGGCGCCATAACCAATGAGCTAAATCCCCGGCCCTTGAAAGGTAAAAATTTTGAACTGATTGAGAACATCCAGGCAGGAAGAACAGCACAACAGACTTGAAAGAGGATTTCCGGAGCTGCTTCAGAACATGGCAAGAGTGACGTGATCAGTGAGTTCAAAGTGAAGGAGATTTGAAGGGAATTAATGGTAATGTGTCTTTATTGTAATAATTTTTTTTAAAAGACATCGGCAGAGTCATGGCATGAAATCTGAACTTTGCCTATTTCCTTCAGCCTTTGTCTCACTGAGGACTACTGTTTTGTATTGAATGACCTGGGGTGAGACCTCCGGCACTTTTTTGTCAAATACAACTTAGTTTCCCCCAGTGACCTGTCATGGACACTCTGCACATGGATATGGAGAAAGAGGTGTGTATTATTATTATTTAAGGATGCAGGAATTGGCCAGTATCATCATCCCATCTTGTTACAGTCCAGTTCACATGAATTATTTCTCTAGGTCCTGTTATGTCTGTTTAGATCAGCTTTTGCACAATCGTTTCTTATTCATAAAGTAACACAGTATTCAGGACGGTGCAGGGGGGAGACAAGAAAGATGGAAAAGACCTCGAACTGCGGCCCAAGAAAACTCCGAACCTGTCAGCAGCACTTCTACAGAGAAAAGGAAAAATAGGGAGTGCTTCACAAATTTGCGTGTCATCCTTCCGCGGGGCCATGCTAATCTTCTCTGTACCTTTAGTATATATGCTGCCACAGCGAGCACTAATACAGAATTTTTAAACTCAAGTATTCAGTGTATTTGATTATTATGTTTTATATATCGAGTTCAGTTCTCAGGACTCTGCAAGGATGGCAGCTTCCTATCTGAGGGGCCTGAGCCCTTGAGATATGCAGTTACCTGCTTAATTAAGATCACATAGACTGGAGGTCGCAGAGCCAGGATTCAAACACAGGTGTATGGTTCTTTGCGCTTGGTCTTCTCCTATATCCTCCTTTCCCCAGGTGTATTTTGTAATTTGAGGCCGAGAGAGTTCACGAGGGTCTGTGCATCCCATTGCCATCGGGCAACTGGGTCAGAGAATACTGGGTGAGGAGAGGTGCTGGGGTGGGAGACCAGGCACCCTAAGACCAGGGTCACAGGTAGATGTGTGATCTGGTGACCACGTGGGCAATGGGGATGTCCCCGAGTTGGAAATTAGTAGCATGAGAGTTTGGATATTTTGGGGCAACATGAGTTTGCATCTCAGGGGAGTTGCCTATAGTAGGCAGAGTGTGGGATCTATGGGTGGTGTCTGCCAGCAACAGCGGGGTGAAACAAGGCTGCCCAAGCTTGGATGGCTTTGGTACCAGTGACATCTTAAGATCTTTCCCTCAATCATTCCTTATCTAAACAGACCAGAGAGACAGCTTCTTCCACAGAAATAGGGAAGCTTGTCCTGGAGTGTCCCTTAAAAACTTTCCATGCAGAAGGTGACAGCTGGAGAGGGCTGGATGCACAGCAGGCTTTGTTTTCCACAGGAGTCTTTATTACAGTGTGAATCCAAGCTCAGGCCTCCCCTGGGCCCCATGCAAAGCCCCTGCTTTGGGCCTGGTAGCATACTCCGGACAACCCCTCACGGCGCCTCCAGCGGTGGAGTCGCAGAAGTGCAGGGCGGCGCCCTGTCTAATCAACTACAAGTCCCAGTAGGCCCAATGGCCAAGGTACCTGGCCTTTCCCAGACTCCTAGAGCAGAGCCTCTTGGGAAATGTAGTCCTTGCTGCTAGGACAACTTAGCAGTTGTCCTAATGGGCATGTTCCTGACAACCACCGGGAAAACGGCTGAAGTGACAGAAATGGGGAGTGGACAGTGATGGATAGGAGATGGGGGGAAGCAGATGGCTGATCGGGGCAGGGCTGGTGTCCCTCTGGCAGAGACACCGCTCTCATTCGGCTTTGGCTTTGGATCCGGAGACTGTGGCTGCTGCTGAGGCGAGGGCTCCTGTCCCTGGGATCTTAGCTCGGATTCTGTGGGAGAAATGCTTGGGTCATGAGGTCTGGCAAGAGACGATGGAGGTACTGGAGACTAAGGAAAAGCTAGGTGGGGGACAGCTGAGTGCTCAAAGCCGGTCCCAGCCCTCCACCTGAGGGCCTGGAATCGTCTGTCACTGGTTCTAAGAAGGAGATTTAGGAGCAGGAAGCACTGAGAGAAGCCACCCCATTCTTGTCCCCAGCCTCATGCTTACTTAGCTTTGATGTGGCTCAATTGATTGGTCACCAGCCCCACATACTGGTCGATCTGGGCCTGGGGAGATCAAGCAGGAATAAGAGAAGGAACTGAAAGGGGTTCTTCTGACTTCATGGAGGAGACTGCTTCTTCCTCTCCCTCCAGATCATGGGTTAGGAATATGGCTCATTGCTCTGTCCTCAACTCTGAACCCAGTAAGATGCCCTCGGGAGTCTGCAGCTCAAGCTTAGGGTCAGTCAGTTGGTCGTTTGAGCCCTGCTCTGTATATGGAACCCAACAAGCCTGCTCCAGAGCACCAGGTTAAGCATTCGGTTCAGTGTGCTTGTTGCAGGGTGGCGTCAGAGTACAGGGTAACAAGCTGCAGATGAATTGATTTGAATGCCAGTGTAATTTACAATTGAGTTGAATATGGAGCCTCAGAGATTTGGGCCTGAGGGGAGTTCACCAGGTCTATGTGTCCACCAAGGTGTGTTACGGCTCTCAGATGCGGTTAGAAGGGAGTGTCTCTCTGCGTGTCCCTCATAGGATGCCTGTCACTCTGTCCTGGTTACCACCGTGCCATCTCACCCAAGTCTGACTGGCATGGGAATGGATCCTGGGTGCTTCGGTGAGTGAAGCGATCTGTCTGTCTCGGGCTGAGTTGGACAGCAGTCAGATCCACTATGTGTGGGAGAAGATGGCTTTGTCTGTCTTTCTCCAGCTGGAATGTGTGCCTGCCAGCCTTCGGTGGTACCCAGGGGAAGGCATGACTCTGCCTGTTTCTGGCTGGGTGAGTGTTGTTCGGCCACACACTATGGCAAAGAGCAAAGATGCTCTTGCCCTGTGGTGAGGACGTAAAGATGAGTGCAACCTTGGCACATCACCGGAGAGGAGTGTCCACTGGTCTCTGGCCCTAGGTCGGGTGTGTGTCAGTCGGATCCTGGCTGAAGCCACCAATCAAAATATCTGTCTAGCCAAGTGTGATGACCCACTCCTGTTATCCCAGCAATCTGTGGGCCTGAGGCAGGAGAATCACAAGTTCCTGCCCAGTTTAGCAAGACTTTTCTTAAAATAAAAAATACAAGGAATGGGGATATAGCTCAGTGGGTTCAATCCTCAGCACCAGGAGTGGGGAGAGAGCTGGTCTCTGTCTATTAGGACATCTTGGTTAGACTCCAGTTCCCAGAAGGAGGGCAGTGGTCAGAACACCTGGGTCTGGCTGGGACATCTGTCTGTGGGGCGCTGGGCCTGGAGGGAGGCAGTCAGACTACTCATATTTGCCACACCTACCTGGTGCTGCCGGTACAGCAGGGGGACGGTGAATAAAGCGATCACTCCTGCAAGTATAGAGACAAGATCAGGTTTTCTCCAGGAGACTTGCAGCTTTATCTAGAGCCCTGTCACCCACAAAATCCTCCTCCTGACCTTACCCTCACCCGTTGGCAGATATCCCGGCTCACCCAGAATGAGAAGAGTCAGGCCATTGAAGACGGCGCCCACAAAGGTCAAGATGTAGAAGAGGAGGGCCAGCTGGGGGTGAGGATCACAGTCACCAGGGCCCACAGGCTGTGAACTGACCCAGACATGGCCCTCCAACCCCCAAGGGCACAGACCAAACCTCTGGGCACCTAGGATGGGGGACTTCTGGTCACCTTAAGGGAATCCACAAGGTCTTCTACCAGGAAGAAGTGCCGAAGCTGTGTGGCCGTGGATACCACGTGGGAGGCGATGTGCTGGGACAAATGTTCTGTCTGCTCCCGAGTCAGGGTCAGGTCCACATCAAGGTAGGCCCTGATGGGACAAAGGTGGAGACACTTCAGCAGGTATGTGGAGCTCAGACTAGAAAGAAGCAGCTGAAACAAGTTCAATGATAAAGCTCGGGAGGAATAGCAGAGTTAGGATTGAGGGATAAATGGCAGAGTTAGAGGGCTGGGATCAAGGCCAGGGTGAGCAGAAGAGGTCAGGGGTTAAGGGACTGAGGCTAGAATTGGAGTTTAGGACTGTATGGAGGCCCAGGGTCAGAACCTAGTTTGTAAGCAGGGCCAGAGTAGAGGATCGGAAGGGAAAAAGATGAGGGTGGGTCAGGTCCAGGAAGAAAAGCAGCGGATCATCTGAGCTTATGGTGTGGGCGTTTGCTGATGGGGTGTGACAGGGTTAGGGCCAGGGGTTCTCACTGGAAGGGGTTGGCTCCATCCCCCCGATGCACAGCCTGCAGCACTTTGCGGTAGACCCTGAGAGAGATGGTGCCACAGAGCAGCAGCAGAGCCACATGCGCTGCCACGGACACGATGCTGAAGTGCAGGAGGCAGAGGAGGGAGACCATGAGGCCTGTGAAGACCACTCCCGATGTCCTGGTGTCCTTCCAGTACAGCAGGTCCGCCACTGGGGACAGGGGCAGGCATCGGGCTGGGCTGGGATCTGGCCCGGCTGACCTCCTGACCCATTTCCCATCCCACAGTGGGCCCAGACTTAAGGCAGTTATCTGAGCCCAGACCCA
This sequence comes from Petromus typicus, assembly GCA_004026965.1. Classification (NCBI taxonomy): domain Eukaryota; kingdom Metazoa; phylum Chordata; class Mammalia; order Rodentia; family Petromuridae; genus Petromus; species Petromus typicus. The sequence continues at coordinate 4,313 of PVIR01010721.1, read as the reverse complement.
ACTTCCACATTTTCAGCATTGCTTCTCCTCCTGGAAAACCCGAGTTAACCACTTAGTACATTCTATTAACCTTACTCTGACCTCAATAATTACACATGGATGTACAAATGCAAACCCATGCCTCTTGGTTGTTATTTGACTGTTTTTAATGAAAATTTGGGGGAAAAAATCTGTATACATATTTCTGCATCAGGTATATCTCATTCCACTGTTCCTCCTAAAATTTCTTCCTAGTCAATTGGAAGTTTTGTGGTACTGGAGATTAACCTAGGGCCTTTCACCTGCTGAGCAAACCTAGCTCCCCAGCCTCGAATAGTTTTTAATCCATTTTGTTTTTCTTTGTGGTGTGGAGGAATTGCACCAATATGCCCTGCCACTGAGTTAGACTTTAGTGGCCACCGGCTCCAAGCAGCTGGGATTACAGGCATGCATCGCCACATCTGGCTTTTTTTCCCTTTCTCTTCCCTCACCCCTGGCATTGAACTCACGGCCTTTCACTTACAAGGCAGGAGAGGCACCACTGAGCTAACTCACCAGGTTGTCACCTTTTTGATTCATTGATTTTAGAGCTAGAGGAAGCTGGTATGAGTGTGCACCTAGTCTGCAATCCTAACACTCAAGAGGCTGAGGTGGGGGTGGAGAGTTGGGCAGACCTGGGTTACAGTGAGACCCTGTTATCCAAAATAATAAAATTAAGGAATAAAAAGAGAAAACACACATAATATTTTATACTGTGGCTATGTCATTTATTGTATTTGAACTTGGCCCTATTACTAGATAATTCGTTTTGTTTCCTTCCTAACTTCTCCCCTCAAGGAGCAACACCTTCCAGAGGTACTCTTATCTGCTGGAGCTTCTATTTCCAAGCTAGAATCCTAAGGGAGAATTTCTGGGTGATGTGGTTTTGCATTTTTTAACCTAAATACATATATTTTGTCAGATGACTTACTAGCAAGACTAACAGTTCTTTGATAGCCTTAAACTCCTGGTGAGGCTCTTGTCTTAGCCTCCCCAGTGTCTGGATTACAGTTGAGCACGGCCCGGCCAGGCGAAGACTAAGAATTTTTATTTCCACAAATTACATAAAAAGCGATCATTTCTTAACATTCTGCCCCGAAAACAATGCATCCTTTTTCACTCTTTTCTAGCCTGACAGCGCGGAATGGGAACACCTCCACCTCCAACCAACACGTGGGGTTTCTCAGTGCTAAATGTATTAATAACACTTTTCCTTTCTAAGCGCTAACTCAAATTTCTGACCCTCAACTCACCTCCCGGTCTGAGCCCTGACCAGTCACCTCTCCACTCCAGGGTTTCATCTCACTCATCTAAATTTCCGCCATTTGAGCCCCAGCAGAATTTCCTGTCCTACATGCTCCCTGCTCCTTGGCCTCCAGTCAAACTGACCTCTGGACAGGCTGCGCCCCTTCTAAACCCAGTCTCCCATTTACCGCTAAATGGGGAGCCCCTCCCCACCCCCAACACAGGGGCCTCCCTCCCGGGCAAGATCCCCGAAGCCGGTGCCAGCGCGCGGGGGAGGGGCCAGGTCGCCTGAGGCGGGGGCTAAGTTTAGGTACGCTGGGGGAGGGGGCCTCGCCCGCAGCTGTGCTGGCCCGTCCAGGCCCTGAGTGACAGCGCCTCCTGGGCCCGCGGCTGGGGGAGGGGTCTTCCTGCTCCTGGGCCCCACAGCCTTGGCTTGGTGGAGAAGGGACCCCCCATTCTCTCCACACCCTCTCAGGATCCCTCCCTCAGCCCCCCACTCAGCCTGGGGTGCAGCGCTGGGGAATACAGGACCAGCAGGAAATGTGCCCCAGATTGGAAGGAGATAAAGGCGAATCTGGACCCCTTTCTGCTGTCCCCCAAACCCTGCCCCAGGCCGTCCCACAAGCCCACCTTTACTCCCCATCGCGGCTCAAGGGAGAGGCTGCGGACAACGCTGCTCCTTGGGGATCTCGCCCACTTCAGTGGGACCCGGAGGGAGGGACGAGAAGGCGGGTCTGCTCTGCACCCAACCAATGACAACCCATAGAGGTGGGGACAATTCCGAAATGGGAACTCTTTGTAAACAGCCCACAACAATGCTATCTAACCAATCCGCGGCAGGCCCTGGAGGTGGAGCATAATTTAAAGAAAGGCTAGGTCTGTTTACAAATGGCCAATAGATGTGGTCAGGGGATGAGGAGAATTTTTTTGGAAAAATAGAGTTGGAACAGGCCTATATCTACGTCCAAGAAAGATCTTTATTTTTACAGATATTAGCCTATCAGCAAATAGAGGGAGCACTACTGACGACAGAAAATTATTTTTTTAGCAATCATCTAATCTTAATGCTGAAAGGAAGCTAATTTCTCGAGTGGGCTGAGAACTACATAGAAAGATCCAGTGTAATCTCAGATAATAGGAAATTTTTGAAAGAGCAGAATTTATGTCTCCTCCCTTCTTCACTGTCCTCTGTCCCTTTAAATCCCAATCCCCTCTTCCTTCCCGGCCCAACAGCGCAGCCCTGCGAGGGCTCCTTACCCAAAGGCTGTGGCTCCAGACTGAATTCTGATTGATCCGTGCTGTGGAGACACTGTCCTGTGGTTGGCTCCCGCTCCACGGGCCCACGGTACTCTTCTTCCTCTTCCAGAGTGGGCTCTTCAGGCCCTGAGTGCAGATCTTGGGATATGGGTGGGAACGGGGTCCACCCTTGGGAGGTCCCAGAGTTGGAGATGGGGATGGGATGGGGAGTCATGACTTGAGGAGGCATGGACTGAGCAAGTCGGAGTTGTAGGTCCAGTTCTGTCATGGCAGAGAATAAAGGCTGTGAGCCTTCTCCCTGAGGTTCCTGGAGGGGGGACCACCCACCCGTTGGGGCTAAGGTCCCAGCACAGCTGACGTCTCACCTTCTCCAGTCCTTCCTGCCTCCAATCCATTCGGCTCCTCGTCTTCCAGTGGAGTGGAGCTGCTGGTGGCAGATTCCTCCCCAGACCCTGCTACCCGGGAAGCCCAGCCCAGCTGGTCAAGGCGGAGCCTCAGGTCCTCCAGGGGACGCTCGGCTGGAGGGGCACTGTCAGGGTCACTGGGGCGTCCAGGCTCTGGGGATTGGCTCAGGCTAGGAATGCTCTCCAAGCTGTCCCCCAGGCCAGGCTGTGGGGGCAGGTCTCGGGGTTCAGAAACAGAGCGTCCCTGGGGCCTGGGGCGACGGGCAACTGAATCCCTGCGGGCCCCGGAACCAACTACACCATCAAAGGCTATGTAGGAGAAAGTCAGCTCCCTGGGGGTGCCCCAGTCCTGCGACGTGGTGTCCTCTTCATCGTCCTCCGAGAATTCCCGGGCTGTGTGCAGCTCCCGAAAATCTGAGTCGTCGTTGCCTCCTCCAGAGGGCAAAGGAGGGCCATGAGCTTCTAGGAGCAGAAGCCTAACCTTGCCAGCTGTGAAGCCCTTGAAAGCCCCACCCTTGAATCAACCCCTTTCCTTACCTTCTGTGGAATCGGGAGTAGAAGAGGCTGTAGATGGAGCTTCCTCTGAGAGAAGGAAAGAATCAAAGATTCTTAGAACCTTAGATGGGCTGGATCAGAGAAGTGTGCCAGTCTTGGAATCTTGGAAGTTCTGAGACAGAACCTTAGAATATTTGGATCACAGGACCTTTAGTATACTCTGCATGCAGACTGTGCTGTCAGAAGCCCAGAGTCTTAGAAGTTCATATCCAGGAATTTAATCTTAAAGAGTTTTCCAATTAGGGATATCGAGAGATTTCCATTCATTCAACATTTACGGAGCACCCTCTAATGCCAGAAACTGTTCTAGGTCCTGGAGACTATAGCTCTAAAAACTCAGAAAAAAAAATTCTGGCTCTGAAGTTTACACATGACGGGAAAGACAAAAATGAATAAAGGTGGACTCTAGAGATCATGGAGAGAAAATAAAGAAGAGAAAGGGAAGAGAAAAAGAGAAACGTGGTGTCTAAGTAGGATTTTTTCAAGATGACAGGCAGAAACTTCAGTGCAGAGAGACAGCTAAGAAGATATCTATGGAAGATGAGGCAGAAGGGACATTGAGTGTGATGAACTTGAGAGAAGAGCTAGGCTTGGGACCAGTGAGGAATGAGATCTGGGAAGGACAGGCTAGAGAGGACCACAGGGCCCTCTGTGTAATCTGAGCTCAGGACGCGATCTCAGGGTGCAGCGATGAGACTCTAACGTGCGGATATCAGAACCTTAAGGAGCCGGACACCTGCACACTCAAGACAAGACACGCAAACGGCCACATCTGAGAGCGTCGCCGCCCCCACCCCTCAGGACCACCCTGAGCGGGACAGAGGACGGTAGTAA
>PVIR01010720.1:0-49124 GCA_004026965.1 Petromus typicus | reverse complement strand
TTCTCTGAAGAAGAAAAAGTAATGTCTTTCCCACTTATCTCTAGTTCACAGTGGAGGCTCCTGAAACAAAAGATACATCAGCAGAGAAAAGCATGGCATTTATTTGATGCATGTCTTAGCAACATGGAAGCCTTCAGGAATGAAAACCTAATAATGATGTTTTTGGTACAAAGGATAGTTCTTTCTGATAGCAAATAAGCCAAAGAGATCATATAATTATTTTCTGACCATGATCTGAATAATAGCAGACCTCTCGTTTACACATGTACTGGTTTCTGTCTGTAAAAGGCATGCATATAAAATTTTATTTCCCAAGGGCTCAGGTTCGATCCTTGGCACTGCCAAAAATTCTTTTTTTAATTAAAAAAAATTGTTCCCCTTTTCCCCCGTTCTGCATTCTTCCTACCCCCTATATACATAATCTGTTTCCTTTTTTGTTTATTATTATCACATTCATTTCCCCCTCATTACTTACCCCTACACTCTCTTTCCTATTAAATATTTTCTGTTTCACAATATCAACTATACATACAACTCATTTACAACTTCATTTTCTTATACCAGAGAAAAGATATAATATTTACACATCTGTGACCTATTTATTTCACTTATGAGGATGTAATGAAGGTACATCCATTTGAGTATGCATGACTCAATCTTATCATGTTTTTTATGGCAGAGTAATACTTCATTCTAAAAAAGAACCACATTTTCTTTCTCCACTCTCCAGTTGATGGACATTTGGGCTCTTTCTAAGATTTAGAAATCACAAACTGAGCTGCTATAAACATGGGTGCACATATGTTACTGTGATATGAATTTTTTCACCCTTTTATATATATACCTAGCAGAGCAATGGCTGGGTCAAATGGGACCTCCAATCCTAGCTTTTTGAGGAATCTCCACACTGATTTCCACAGAGGTTGTATGAGTCTACATCCCCACCAACAGTGGAGAAGGGTTCCTTCATTTGTTGCTGGCTGATTCTGAAATAGCAGCCATTCTTTGTGGAGTAAGATGAAATGTCAGTATTGTTTTCATTTGCATCTCTCAAATGACCAATGATGTTGAGCATTTCCTCATATACTTCTTAGCTACTCTTACTTCTTCCTCTGAAAAATATCTATTCATTTCAGATGCCCATTTTTGAGTTGGGTCTTTAAATTTGGGTCGGCTGATTTTTTAAGCTTTTTATATATTCTAGATAGTAGCCCTTTGTCTGAGGAACAGCTGGTAAAAATTTTTTAAAAAATTATTTCCTTGAGTAGGATTTCAGCCAAGTGGATGACATGCCCACAGTTGACAGTGATGTACTGAGGAAAGTCCACCCTGGATGACTTTGCTCTTGAGCCCCTCTTGGAGTCCTTCTACAGAGCTTGCCGGGGAAGCCAGTGTGTCCCACATGGGGTGCTGCGGGGCTGATGGATGTGTTGTGCTGCTCTGACGGCACACTACAGGCTGGGTGAATCACAGACTGTACAAGTTTGCCCAGCTCCCAGTTCTGGAGGCAGGAAGTCCAGGGCTGGGGGCCCCTGGCAGGGTCTGCCGCTGCACCCGATGGTGAGGAACCCTGCGGGTGTGATGACCCAGCCCCTTACTCTACTCCTGAGGGTAGAGCCTCCTGACCTCATCACATCTTAAGCAGCACAATGGCAGTTTTAAATTCCACCCAAGGTTTGGAAGGAGCATCAAACAATAGCAGGGGCACTTGGCTTCACCGAGGGTGTGTTAACAGAACTCAAGCTCGCTGGCCTACAAATCTAGACAAGGGACGTGTTCTTAAAGGAGAAAGTTTGTTTAGGTTAGAGTGGGGTCCTGATCTCTTCACCCTCTGACTTTAATCAGCAACCACACATCGGGGTACCTAGTGGATGAAGCTCCAAATTCACCATAGTTTTTTGTTTTTTTATTTCATTTTGTTAATAAAAATTAGGAGCTCTTTCTGTCCCTGTGTTGCTCAACAGTTATTGACCAGATGAACATTTTTTGGGAGAGTTTTCTTTAATGCTGTTCCTGGTAGGAGTCTAACTGAGAATGCTTTTGAGCAAAGTTATATCAATGTATGTTTTCCTGTATAAACAGGATATTGCTTTGGCCTATCAAGGCTCTGGTCTTTCTGCTAGCCGAAAACACACCAGAGTATGTGGGGGCTGCAGAGGCTGGGGAGTGGGCGTGAGTGCCAGTGGGGACACTGAACGCTGTGGTCCCTAAACAAGCTTGCATTCATTGCCCAGAGCGGACCCTGCTGGCAGCCTGTCTAGCATTTGCCAGTGCAGCTTGCTTATCAAAGCACTTTATCGGTGGAGAAGGGATGTGGGTTAACCACTTCACTTAGCTCGAGCTTCCCGGCTCACAATCTGTCAGCCAACAGCTGCTTTTCAGCATGTACGCCCTGAACTGTGCAGCTGATGCTGGGCTGGGGACAAAGCCAGCTTTGTGTCAGGAAGCGGGCAGGAGGGTCGATCCAGAGTGAGAAGTGGCCGAGCCTACTCTGAGCTTGAATTTATAAGGGTTCGTTGGTGAGCTAGGTTCTCTCCCACCCTCTTATTTCAAGGGTAAAGGCTAGCTTTAAGAGTAGGGCTTACCAAAGCGGTAAGCTACAGAGATACTGTGTCAAAGGGGGCTTTAGACATTTATCTTTGGAAGGCCTGTTGTACTGTTTGTGGTTCCTGGTCCTGCATCCTCTACCTCTTGTCCCTCAGTTCCTGCTCTCTTGTCTTCACTTACTGTTATTGTTCTTCATTTCAGGCAACTTGAGAAATAATGTGCAAGTTAGCCACTGCTTTGAGAGCTTAGTGGTGAGGACAGCCCAGCTTTCGTGTTTGTAAACACTAGAGAGCAGCACAGCCAAACCAAGCCCAGAACTCAGGCTCCTGTTACTGCATTTCTTTCTGTAGAATTCTTCAGAAACAAACAAAAGGTCGTGGACGTTGACGTTGTCAGAGGGAGGGACAGCACCTCCTGGCCCCTTTGAAACCAGACTTACCTGAAGCTGCTTTCCCTTCTGTTCTGTTCCTGTGAAGCAGGGCCAGGCCCACAGATGGTGAGGGATGATAATTCTCTGCTAAGATTCCCATCCCTGGGCCGGGGAGTTAGCTCAGTGGTTCTAGCACCTGCTTTGCAAGCACAAGCTCCCAGATTCCAACGCCAGTAACACATACAACAAAGCTAGGCATGATAACTCACGCCCACCAGCAATCAGTATCATGTACCACAATGCTCGGGGTGGTGGCTCATAGCAGTAATCCCAGCTCTTGAGAGGCAGAGGCAGGAGGATTGCTGAGTTTGAGCCTGAGTTCAGGACCAGCCTGAACTACAAAAGCGAGACACTATCTCAAAAAATACTAACCCCCCCCCGATTTCCATCTCTTTTCCTCCTGCCTTTATTTTATATCAAGCAGCACAGCTTGAGGCGCACAGCCCAAGTGAGAGCAGGTGAAGCTGAGTGGCAGAGGAAACCCATGGCTCGGTGGATTTTCCCCAGCTTTGTAAGTGGGGACATCTGTGCTAGAGAACAGTTTTTGATAATCACAGTGCTTCTGCCCCGTCGTTCTCCCTAAATCTTACCAGTTCCAGTCATTCAGTATCTGCCTGGAAAGTAATTCCAGGTGGAGCAAAAGAAGAGACTAAAGCAACTAGTACTTATTTAAAACTTTCTTAGGAAAGTATGTTTTGTGATTCAGACACTGTGCTGAATCTGGGACACATTAATTTAGGGAGTACTGATTATTTTGCAAGTCTCACGATATGTATTAGCATACCAAAAGCTCTGACGACTTGATAAATCAGCTTGTTTTTACCTTACCTGTGACTTATTTTCCACATGGCACACTGACCATAAGGCCCACTGTGTACACGCAGTATATCCTGTAAAAGTGGTACTTTGGTTCATGAACTTTATTCTTTACTCAGTGACGGTGACAAATCAAGTTGAAGAAGAACTGAATCAAATTTCCCCAAAAGGTCAGCGCTGACCCTAACCACTGAATTTGATTTGGTTCCCATTCAGAATCGTGGAGAGAATTGAGTTCGTGAACTGAGCTACAGCTGTCTGTACTTTCTGGCATTTATAGGAAGAGAATCACCGTTAATCAGCACACGTGGCCCTGCTGTTTAACACTGTTTTGGCAGTGTGCCTGCAGCACTGCTTATTTGGAATAGACAAATACTGTAATGGCTAACCCCGCGTGGACAGCTCGTGTCCAGAAAAGTCTATGTACTATGCGGTCCTCAAGATAGTTCTTCTTGTATGTAACATACCTGAGATGTTTTTAGGTATCAATAATTAGTAAGGCTCTGAAAAGCAATGATTTTGTTTCCAGTTAACACACTTACTGAAGAATCCCTATGGTAATTTATTTCTAGGTTGTGCGTTTATGAACCACAACCTCAAAAATCTATTATGCTGATGCATTTAGATCTTTATCCTGCCCAAGCCTAATTTATCAACACCTTGTTATCTTAAATACTTTACACAGGAGGGTCATAAATCCTCCTTAAAAGGACTTTATTTCACCAGTTAATTAAGTCTCCCTGATTTCCTTCATTGACTTTAAAAGGGAGTTCAGGGTTGAGTTGATTTTCATTAGGCACGCAATTTCTTACATTGGAGTCAGGGAAAGGAGAGCACTGCCACCGAACTTCTGGTGGTATGGTAACCTGAAGACTGTGCCAGGTCCGGCCCTGGCCAGCGTGGCCCCTGACAGCCGATCGCTAGCCGGGAGAGGAGCTGCACCTGCTCTTCTATTCCATCGGTAGTAGCTTCCATTTCCTAAAGAACTTAATTAGGGTCACACCATTGAGGTTAATGGGCAGGAAATTGAGCCTTTTATTTACTGCAAAATGGTGTGGTAAGTACAGTAGGAGATACAGATGTGAAGAAGATAGTGTAGTACGGTCACAAGGTAGCAACAAGAAATGGGAGACAAAGCGTCGAAGCACTGGTGTGGGAGGTGAGAAGAGTGAGCCGGCACACGGGGAGGAGGCCTTCTCTCAGTGCTGCCTAGGCCCTAAAGAACAGATAAGCTTTGAACTTTGGACGATAGGAAGAGTGCATTCGGGAAGACCAGCACAGCTTCAGAGACCAAGGGGAGAAACCGATGCTTGAAGCGCCAGCTGTCAGCTTCCTGGCATCGAGGACTGTGGGGTCGTCCCTGGCCTGCCTTCAGCGCCGATGCCTGCTGAGTCTGAGATGCACAGTGGCCAAGAGAGTGCTCTGCACAAGAGCTGTGGGGAGAATGGTGCTGGGCATGTGAAGGGTTTGACGCAGATGCGTGCCATAGCAGCCTGGAAGCATCCTACTTTTCCTCATGTCTAGAGAACTCTAGAGGAGGCCGATTGAGCCTGGTTTGAATGCCACAGGTGGCAGCTTCTCTTTCCCACACAGCATCGTTACCTGCCTTCTTCTTATGCTCACCAGAGGCTTGCTTCACCGTGGACATCACGCCTGATTGCTAGTCAGGAAAAAGGATTGGTAGTCAGTACCACATATCATATTGGCTCTGGAACATTCCCCGCTGTACATGTGGGGATATAAAGACGAGAAATACAAGTGATGGGGCTGAGGGGTAGCTCAGTGTTAGAGCATGTGCTTAGCGTGAAGCCCTGGGGTAATTCCCTGGAATGCCCTCTAAGCTGGATTACATCTTAATATTCTGGGGTAATAGTTTTTATTTCTTGCCACCAGTGTCTTGGGCACCCTCAGGAGCTCCCAGGTTACCCTTGGAGAACTGCTGCCATAGATAGGCCCATTGGGTATTCTGAGAGAAGAATGGAGGTTGCATATTTGCAGCAGCTCTGTTGACATATGGCTCACCTACCCCCAAACCTAACTACTTAAAGTGTCAGATCCAGTGGATCTTAGATTCACAGAGTCCTATGGCCATCATGTGGGGATCATCAACCCTAGAAGAAGGCCCATGTGAATGGCACTCTTTGCCCATTGGAGAGAACACTCCCCGCCCTACAACTCTGCTACACCTTCCATCCCTAGATTTTCTTATGTTCTGACATTTCATGTAAATGAAATCATGCAGCATGTGATGCTTTAAAACCAAGTTATAAATTTTAAAAGGTTGTAATAAGACAAAGAACAGAATATCTTGTACACCTGAGATGGTATATGACCTCAAAAGCCTGTATATACTTTCTGACCCTTAACAGTAAGAATTTCCTGAGCTGTTTTATAAGAAAGTGATCAATACACACTTTAAAAAAAATAGGAATACATTTTTGCACAGGTATACCCTATATTAATATACATATACAGTTGATGTTAGTTTCTTGCTCACTAGGGTCTGATGAAATACCTGACACCCAAAGTCAAAGGGGAGAGGAGTTTGTTTGGCGCGTAGCTTGTAGAGGCTTCAGTCCATAAATGGCTGGCTCCAGGACAGGTTGGCACATGACAGAGGGGCAAGAGTTTATGGAAGATTGAAAGTGGCAAAGCAACAAGGGGGATCTTAACAGCATCTTTCTATGCTTTTGATCTTATCTAGACTACTGGACATATGGGCAATGCCAAACCAATCAGAGTACCAGTTTCATTATCGTATGTCCTTCATCCCTCCTGATTCAGCCACCTCTGAAAAAGCTGCCTATGACCTCATGAGGCTTTTAGGGACACCTCCTTACTTTTATATTGTGACATTTCAGCCAGCTATGAATTTGCACTTTTATAACAATAAGTGGAGATACTACTGCTAAGTATGTTGTTGGTTAAATCAGCCTTCTTGTGAGCAAGTTACTTTTTCTTCCTTGCCTCTATTTAGGTTTTTGTTTTTATAAGGTTCCTAAGGGAAGGGATTTTGTTTTGTTCTCTGATATATACCCAGCACCTAAAATAATACCTGCCATACAGCAGACATTCAATAAATATTTAATAAGTGAATGGGTTCCAGAGCTGAGTTTGAAAAGGATTTAAGGAGACTTAATGATTGTGCGGATATAATATGCTAAGAGAAAACAAATTTAATATTAGTAGGCAAGAAAGGTAGGCAGTGGAAAAGCACAAACAACAAAATAAGATGGTACCGAAAATGAAATTTGCACAGAGATGATATCCATGAGGCTCTGTAGACTTCCTGAGATGACTGCAGATTTGGCCCGGAGACTTCCTGCTATACAGAGTTCTGTATTAGGAGGACAAAAGGCAAATTAAATTTTCCGTCTCTGAAGGCACCCTTGACCTAGGCCACTTTCCTTCCAAATGCTTGACGTTGGTTACAGGGAGACTGAGGAATTGCTTAAGTCTTCAGTTTGCCAGTCACCAGCACCAGATAGACAGGTCTCTGTGTGTGTTTCCCAGATGACGAACTGGTGGCAGCCAAGTCAGACATGAAGGAAAACTTTGCTGAGATTATGCCCCTGATGTCTGCATTAGTTCTTCAGAAACCACTGTGTGTGTGCACTTCTAGTAATGAGCCTTTCCTCTCCCCACTCTGCCTGCCTCTTTGTGACTTTGTTTTGTTATGGTGAGAAATGAATTGAGTTCTTTACCTCTCGTGCATGCTAAGCATGTGCCCTCTGAACTAAACCCCGAGCCCCAAAATGATACATTTTCAATGTAATTCAGAAAAGAAAATGGATAGTGATAAAAAAATGGCTACTAATGTTAACCTTATTTGTAAACTTAAGCTTTACTGGACCAAATGGGGTGACAGTGGCCTGGTGCTTGCCACTGTAGGAAAGCAGAGGACCAATGAAGCCCTAGGAAGCTCCACGGTCCTCTCAGCCCTCCCTCACACTTGTCCTTCACCTGCCCTCCGTGCCAGCCCTGAGACACGTGGAGTGCTTTGCTCCTCCCCTTGTGTGCTCCACTCTCTTCTTTCCCTAGACATCGTCACTGCTTTCTGCTTCACCGTCTTCAAGAAACTCAAGTATCACGTTCTCACAGAGACCTTCTCTTGTCGTCCTACCGGACACGGGATCAGCCCTGCCCAACACCGCTGCATCCCTTACTGCTTTCCCCAGGCACCGACTAGTGCATCTCACTCTGTCTAGTCAGTCCCGCGTTACCAAGGTACCTCTCAGAGGGTGTGCGATGTATCTCTCCTGTCTTCAGTCCCTCCAGTTCCTGGAATATAGAAGAGATTGGGAAATTTGTTGAATGGATGATTTTTTGGCATTTGAGAAATCAAATAGCCCGGAGCTTGGTGGGCTTTCTGTGAGGCCAGTCCATAGCAAAGGGGGGAGCTCTCTAGTTATTTCTCTCTCCAAAGGAGCTTGTTAGTAATGCAAGATCTCGGGCTGCACTCCAGAACTACTGCATTGGGAGGTGCCCTTTAAAGGGAGATTCCTTTATGCTGTGGAGAAGTGTTGTTAAGTTTACCACAGCCTGCACCTGGCCCGCTTCACTTATGTACATTCCATTTTTGACCCGGCAGGCATTTTAATTTGTGACCCTGATAATAGACAGTAATATGACCATTTTTATGTGTGAGAGAGTTGACATAATAATATTGATTTTGTTTATAATAAAGCAACTGGAGAAAATCTGTGTTATTATATTGGTATTGAGTTATAAGGGTAATATTAAAGTTTTAGGCTTTTCACATTTTAGTGAAACGTGGGCTATATATCAAGATGTCCCTGAGCAGTGTGTTTTGACCTACAGTATATTCACATTTTAGTGAACCACATTATAACAGTTTTATTATGTTTGTCTAAAGCACATTGCCTTGTTTGGAACCATACGTATTTTGGCAAGTGTGCTATTTTTAAAAAAAATATCTATTACCTTCACTGTCTGAAAGTAATAGTTCCAAGGGAACTGTTACAGTGAGTCTTGTAAATTCTCCTCTGTATACAAGTCATTGATCCCCAGAGAGAAGCTAGAGTCCTAAGACTTACTATAGTCAAGTCAGTTGTACAAACTGCTTACTGCAAGTCCTTGGGAACTTTAGATAAGAAAACATTATATATATGGAGCAAGGCCCATGTGAAACAAAAATAGGAGCAATATTTGAAGTTGTGTGCCCCCCTTTAACCTTTCCCTGCAAATCTCCAGATGCCAGAATGAGAACAGTGGAGTGTCCCTCAGGTGCTCTGCAAGCACCAAGTTAGTTTTTCTCGGTCCTCTTTGACTTTGCTTTCCCAGGCACCATCCTCAGCATACTTTAAAAACCGTCAGTACTGTTTATTCCTCCTCACTTCCTATCTTGAAATGAGTGCACCGTGGAGCAGCGTGGATGGTGTGGCCCTTGGAGTGGGCACCACCGCCTTCCCCTGCAGGCCTGTCCATCCGTCTGCGCTCTCCCCCCACACACGGTTCCTGTGAGGTGAGGTGTGGGTAGAACGCATGCCATCTGTGTTCTGGTAAAGGTTTGACTAGGGCTCCATCCAAAGTGTTACTCCGTGCTGCCCCCAAACCCCTGTTTCAAATGTCACAAAGTTTAAATTCAGATTTATAGTAGCTTCTTTGAAATATCTTATCAAAATTCTAGAACAATATATTAAAAACATACTTTTCTGTTGTGTAGTGACTCCCAGAAGCCTGTGCAAGTACTCAGTCTGTTTTGCAGTCCAGCAGGGTGTCAGCCCTAGGTCTTTCTAGAGCACAGTTCCAAATTACTACATGTTGGATGGGATGCTTGACACAAGTCTTAAAGTCTTCTGGGCTTATAAAGTTCACTCCTGGCACTGCACGAAGGGATTGGGCTGGACCGTAGATGCAGCTTGTAGACCACCTCCACTTTGTCATAGAGGTAATTCTTGGGAATTCTCAGTCTCTGGTGCAATTAGAGTGAATTGTTGACAAGTGGGTAATTTACTTTGCTTATCTGCCCTTTGAGGTGCTAAGACAGTAGGCAGTGAGAAGGAAGTGTGGGGAGTCAGAGGCAGGGCAAGTCGGCAGATTGGAGAATCATCTGCTGAGTAATTAAGTATATGTTAGGATTTATTGCAATTGAAATGCATCTGATTAAGGTGTTTTAATGTACATATATGAGAGAAGCAGACACACCGAGTTGAAAGGAGCCAAAAGGTGGTAGCCAAAATTAAATTAATATTTGTTAGGATTATGCCTTGCCTTGGAAGAGATCAAACTTCAACAAATAACTTATTGTTTATAAACATGGGCAATAAGATATTTTTAAAATTAGAGTAAAGGTCTTAAGAGATCTCTGCCTTCTTCCCTCTGGTTAAAAAAAGTCACACAGCAAAGCCATTTATCTTGTATAATTATCCTTATAAATCCTGACGTACGCCTCTCTCCCAAAACATTATTGGCGTTGATCCTGGCATACAATCATCACCCCAGTAATTACAGCTCTTAACTGGAATATGGTCGTCAGTATTTACCAGCCTCTGTTGTGAACACATAAATCATTTAATAAAACGGCAAGTGGACACATTGCTTGTCGCTTGTTTATGTTAGCACTCTCTGCAGGTATTCTACATGAAAGTTAGCGCCGTCTGGGCTCTTTTTGTAGACTGTGCTTATCGTTAATAGAGAGCAGCATGTGTGCGTCCTGCAGGCCCGTTTCCTTATTTAAAGTGGGCATCCTTCCTCTCCCGAGATGTGCTTCCTCTCTCATTACAGGACCGAGACCAGGCCTTTGTGAACCCTTAGAGGCACATCCCTTCCAAGTGACCTTTTGTCCTGAGTGGCTAAGATGCATTGTTCATCCACTCAGAATTACATGGGGTGTCCTAGGAAATTTTGTTTTGGTTAATTAAATTTGGAAATGTGTCATTTTTTCCTATTATAAAGCATAAATGAAAGTTCAGTCAAATTGATTTTGGAGTTCTGGTAGATGAGATAATTGTAGAAGGTAAATGATTTAGGATTTAAAAATATGTTTACTTTTCTGCACTCGGAGAGCTTTAAACATATTTATGTTCAATTAAATGATCTTCTTGCCTGTGCTTCTTTTCTTCTTGAGAAGTGTTTTAGGTCCATGTCACATGCTAAGCAACTTTGTCCTTACTAATTATACTAAACAGAAAGATTCTGCTGGGATGAATGTATTATTTATATGTTTAAATATGCTTGCAGAAAGACATTAAAATAGAGATCTAAACCAAAATTTATTAAAATGTATAAAATCTTACAAGTTAGCCTTTTAAAAGTAGTCCCTTAATCATAGCCATTTGAAGGCTAGTTTTCTGCCAAGAAAATTCTTCATACTTCTTTGAAGGTTTGAAAAACCTTTGTTTAAATAATAATAGGCACTAAACTTTTTGGTCTAAAAGTGTGGAAGAGGGAGATCCTGCAGTGGTGATGTTTGTACATTTGTATGGATGTTTATACGTTTATATAGATGTTTATACGTTTATAGAAAGTCCACTTGATTGATATGGCAAAACAAACCGTGTTTTCTTCTACTGTCCATGTGCAGATTGCACAGATAATGGTCTGAAGTTGCTACAGTTCCAGGTGAAGCCCTCCACGTGCCTGGCTGTGCCCCCGAGTGCCTGGCTGTGCACTTCATGTGCGTGCTGTGCCCTCCGAGTGCCGCTGCTCTGTTCTCTGACCAGCAGGCTTCCGCCCAGGGCCCAGACTGCCTGCTGTAGGAAGCCATTTTAGACCGCAGAGTAGACAATCTTGTTTTTTTTTCTGTGTTCTCTGCTCCCAGCTCTTAGTTTAATATTATAGTTTTGCTTATGTTATAGGCATGCTAATATGTACTCCATAATTTCTAGGAGGGTTTTTGGTGTGGTTTCTTCGGTGTTACTATGTTGCGTGATCTATACAGGTCCTTGCAAAAATGTCCTACCTTATTCACTATTTCTTGATGATGTCTCAGAATTAGTGCAAAGCTTTTCACGTAGTCAATATTCAGTTAACTATTGAAGGTGTAACACTTGTGCTACAAAGGAACTAATTTACCTGTGATTAATGCGCAATAACATCACACTTACTTGGTAGCCAGGCAACTGATTGACTCATATACAGACACTGGGTTCTAGGGAGCTCATTTTGCTGTGTTTCCATAGACTTTAGCCAAAACAGTCACTGGGTAAATGTCCTACAAAATACTGAGACTGGCCATGAGCAATTTAGGCAATGTTAATGCTAAAATTAACATTTTGCTGATGACATGTGCAAACTATACAAAGTACAAAACTGAGATTCACAACAAACTTGCAACTCTAGTCAGTGATATGAAAAATAAAAATGACACTGTAGACACTGCTGTGTTTGAATACCATGTTCTAATTTCCTAAGACATGTTCTTTTCATATTTTGTTTATAGATTGCAAAGGTCTGTTTGCATAAATTTGTATTTGTCCTACTTTTCCCTTCATTAAGCCCATGATGAGTGCCGAAGACATTTGTGTGAGGCTAGGAAAGCAGGACAAATGGACCCTAGACTGGGAGCAAAGGTGTGTGCTTGGGAACCACAGCTGAGAGCAGCCTTTTGCATTGAAGTGAGAGAAGTCAGGCACTGTCTATGCCAGGAGATAAAGAGAGAGCCACATGGCGGGGAGCACCTGGGGCTCTAGTCCAGGACCAGGTGGTGGCCCTTTGACCTTCCTTTGTCTTCTGAGTGCTGTTTTTAGTGGACAGCTATTGAACTGAAATGAGTGTTCTGAGGGCCAGCTCTTTACATTAAAACACAGAAAAGCTTGAGAACTTGAGCAAAATATAAAACAGGCCAAGTGATTATAAAATTAATTTAAGAAGTTATTCTGTCATGTACATAATACTGAGGACTATGTAGCAGCTTTATGCTTTTCTCTCTTTCTCTTTTTTTCTTTTACAGGGTGTAACATTTTAGAAGTTTTGATAATTTAGCACATGACTGGTAACATTATATAACTTCCAGGACTCATTATTCATTTAAAAACATTTCCTATGTAGTTTTCCTAGGATTAAGAAAGAATTTAAATTTAATTATTAAAGATTGTCTATTTTCCAAATAGTGATTTCAGCTTGTTTTATACATTTGGATTTGCAGAGAATGCTTTGACTATATTATATATATCTTTATGCATTTACCTATACAGCTAAAGACTAAGGTACAGGCAGTAGAAAGTATTTTTTTCATTATTCGTGCAGCGTGTTAGTTTCATTTACTGGGCTAAAACTGGCATCTGTAAGATTAAGTGAATGCTTTATTTCAAAACTTTTCAAGTACAATAAAAAAGAAATCCTGATTTGTGCATGTGTGCCTATTAAGATTTTAAATATTTATTCCCATTAAACTCTAACCTTTTGTCATGACCATTTTATCCTGTCCATAGAACGGACTCTCATTAAAATGGCTGTTAAACATACACATACATATACACACATCATCATCATTATCAGATTTGGAGAAAACTGATAGTTCAGGTATGTTCAATCTTCCACTATCTTTTTATATCAGACCTTGATTTGGAAATTACAACATGTAAATGCAAGTAGAAACAAACTAGATTTCTTTCCAAGA
Source organism: Petromus typicus (assembly GCA_004026965.1). Taxonomy (NCBI): domain Eukaryota; kingdom Metazoa; phylum Chordata; class Mammalia; order Rodentia; family Petromuridae; genus Petromus; species Petromus typicus. Next base: position 35,748 of record PVIR01010720.1, on the reverse strand, counting down.
TAAGAATAAATTTTAATATCTTCTAGTTTTTCTAAATTATTTTGTCCTTTTTCTCTATCCATTGTATGTTTATAAGCAGTCATTATGTATTTCCTTTTTTAACATCAGTCTTGCATTTTTACAGTTTTATAGTGAGTTAATATATTTACATGTGTCATTATTTTTGATGTATAAGCACTTGCTTCTATTTTGTTAATGTTCTCTACTATTTCTTTGCATCTCTGATTTTCTTTTTTCTGCCTTTGGTTAGTTTGAATTTTGTTTGTTTCTTTTTTCCAGCTTTTCCTTCAGACTTTATTTTTTTCTGTTTTTATCCTTTTTACTCTTATAGTTTTGGCATGTATATGTTACAAAATCTATATCTGGTTAATAGTGTCTTATTCAGAACATTTGAACTCTGATCTGCTGGCATGAAGATTTCCATTTACTGCTTTCTAGTAATTGAATTCTACCCTGTTTGCATATCTTCCAAATTAATCAGTTACTTGTTTTTTAAAAGATGACTGATAATTGTCTAGCTTTATGTATATGATTACCATGCACTTACTGTCACTTTTTTGAACCTACTTCCGAGTTCAACCTCTGTCTGGTTAAAGTATGCTCTTCAGTGACAATTTCATTGAAAATATTTGAGTTATAAACACCCTACATTTTCTTGAAAATATTTTTATTTTACCTGCATCCTTTTGAAATGGAGTTTGGCTAGTTTCAAAATTCTAAATTAGTAGTAACTTTCTTTTAGTGATGTGAAAATATGTCAGTATCTCTTGCTGTTTATTTGTGTTATTGCTATAAATTTTACTCCTTTGTAAGTAGACCCTCATAAGATTTTTTTCCTCTGTACTTGTTTTTTTAAATTTCATCAGACACTTCACAGTAGATATGAATTGATCATGGGTAGAGCACTGTATCTTCCTTTACTCTGAGCAGTTAGGCTTTTCTTTGGCTTGAAAATTCTCAGCCACTGACTTGTGACAGTTCTCACTTTTTATTTCCCGTGTAACTTCTCTTTGGAGCAGTTTGGAACCTTTCAGCCTCCCTTCCACGTCTCTAAGCTCTGTGCCACTTGTTCTTATCTGGGTCTTGTTCTGTATTTTTGGGTGACATCCTCAGATCTGTCTCCTAGATCGTCTGATTCTTTCTTGGGCTATGCTGTCTATCGATGCTATTTGTTATGCTAGAAACCATATGACATTTTTGCTAAGTGCTTCTTTCAGATCTGTCTCTTCTTACTTGGTGGCTTTGCTTTCTCTTTTATCTCTGAATATTTCAATTAGGCTACTCTAGGGAGCCCTTGTCAGTGCCCTGCTGCTGGTCCTGAGAATTTACATCCTTGGGTGCTTCATCCCTCTTTGCTGAAGGTTGGTCCAGCTTGAGATGCAGACGGACCCTTTAAAGAAGGGGCTTCACTTCTGCACCTGCCTCAGGATTCTAGTTTTTGCCAGTTCCAAACAAGTGTTTTATATTTTTATTCTGAAAATTGTAGCACAGTTTATCCAACATATAGTTATTATGTGAAACAGATAGAAGTCCTGTCCTTTGTAGTTCATAACTGTCTCATTAATGGTACATCTGAAAAGTTCGAGTACATGTTAAGTTACCTGGATAAACCTTATTCTCCATTTAAATAACAATTACTTTGATTAGACAGCCTAAGTATGTAAGCAGGAGACAAGTGTCAGTGTGGTTTGCGTGCGTGAATGTGACTATATTTTTGAAGTGCAGTAATATGGCATTCAGCTGAGCTACGTGCAAGGTCACAGAGATAGTCTTGTCAACACTCGCTGAAATCCTAGAAACTGCATCAATATGGTTTGGCGCTGTGGGCCAAGAAGAACCAGGAGCTGGGTATTGAAGAAAATAAATTATAGAAATCAATTATAAATACTTTTAAAAACCCTCCAATTATGTTTAGATTGCCCTCAGACAAATCTTGTTAGAGTTTTGGGTTTGCCTTTGTGTTTCAAAGCTTTAATATTAGCTACCCTGTGTGCTTTTTAACTTACTGTTTTCCAAATTACATAAAGAAATCTTATTTCCTTTCAGATTGCTGTTCTGTTTAGCCAAATACACAGTCAATAGAATGAAATTCAAATATACGTATTTTAGGCTAAAATTTTTCTGTTTACCAGCATGTATGTTGTAACTAATGACAAATAACTGATGTAGCCACGTTTGTTTTTGTTGTTGTTTTTTTTTTAGGTTTTTTGAGACAGGGTCTCGCGTTGTAGTTGAGGCTGGCCCTGAGCTCAGCCTCAAACTCACATCACAGCAATCCTCCTGCCTCTGCCTCCCAAGTGCCGGGATCACAGGTGTGAGCCACCACGCCCGGCACTGTGGTATGTGGTACTGGTTGCTGCTGGGCGTGAGTCTCCACACCCAGTATGGTATGTGGTTACCAGGGATCGAACCCAGGTCTTTGCGCTTGCAAGACAGGTGCCGGAACCACTGAGCTAACTCCCCAGTCCACCTCCTTTGTTTTGTAGTGTGTTAAATGATGTGATGATGTGCATTATTGCTAGTCGACTTACCAAGCAATCTCCTTTGTAATATTTTCTGCTTCTTTAAAAATTTATAAATTGTTGAAGCCAGTTATTTTAAATTTTATATATTACCATGTCATTTTTTAATGTTATAAATCTCATAAATGCAAATGAATATCAGAAAAATGTCACAGGGTTGTCACGTGGCTTTCAGGCCATGAGCTGATACCAGTTAGGGATTAAGAACTGCTATTCCATGGCTAGTATCTTGTATCCATTCATTTCCATGGTAGGACTTTGCAGATAGCCCTCCACACTCTGGCTAATTTGTTTTCTGTCCTCTTATCTTGATGTTTTCTTTAAATTTTGCTCCTCTTGGCCTCCTGTAAACTCTGCTCTCTTTCTTCATGGTGCTGCAACTGCCCAGTTTGGTGTTGCTAGCTTGCCTTCCATCTGCCATCTTCCCTTCCCCTCTGCTTGGTAGGTCTGGGAGCCTGTAAGGCTATAAAACTCTGACTTCAATGAAAAGCATCCCTCAATTTCCAGCCAAGCCTTTCTTATTCTTTGGCATGATAGGATTACACAAAGGCCAGTTGATGTTGGGCTTCTGTGTTGCCAATTAAATGATATTATGAAGGAGACAGTGCCCAAATCTTCCTGAGACTGTCATTTCAAAACCTCTAAATCAAGACCATATAGCTGAGGAAGTCTGACTTCTTGCCACCCCACCAGCTGGGGTGTACATGCATTGTTTGTGTCAGCTCATTGTGTGTGCCTGGGGCCGAGTGTGGCACACGTGGTGTGGTATGGTGTGATGGTGGTGGGGGAGATCTTCCCATGGGTGGGTGGTGGTGCAAACTTACTTGGAGTGTCAGCAGTGGATACATATAACTGACCTGCTATTTATCCAAGTAACCAGTATCGGAGATCCAAGTTCAGGAACTGAGGTTAAGCAGAGACCTGGAGACGAAGAGGGCTGTCAATTCTTTACTGTTCATGTTGCCCCTTTTCACCTTTTACCATTAAGTCTATATTTGCTGCTAATAATGTTTGAATTCTTACATTTTTTTTAAAATTAAGCCTTTAAAATATTCACTTCATGCTTGTTTACTAGGAAAAAAATCACCTAGATTTCTTACTTTGTTGACACTGTTTTAATGGTTTCAGGACCAATACAACTAGTGTCTTGTTGATGACTACTGTTTTTATTTCAGAATTATCCCTTCTTCTCTGCTGCATTCCTAAATTTCAGGCTCAGTAGGTAAAGAGGATCAGCATTTGGCTCCTTGGAGTGGCTGGTTATAAATAGACCGGAAAATAGCAACAAGCTGGGCTGCCGCTTCACTGATGGCCCTTTTTCAAATACTTAAAAGCAAATGATTCATCAAATAGAATCACTACAAGCAGAAACCTGCCAATTTGTAGAATTTGACTCCTCCTAATCAGAGCACTGCAACAGGATGTTGAGTTCCTGCTCTGCACCTGATTAAAGCCAAATGCAGAAGGAGCAGCTGGGAGAAGGAGGAAGCTCATGACCGTCTCAGCTGGGGGCAGAGCAGCCACAGAAATCCAGAGGAAAACGCTTTTTTGAAAAAGCCTTCCACATTTGTTTTATTTTCCACACAAATGGGTAGATAAGCGCACATTCATTCTCAGGTTTTAAGTTTCTTAGAGCAGTGCTCTGTGTACTGTTTAAGGAAAACAGCCAACTGACAGCTGTATGAATTAAGCAAAATTTCTTCTGAAAGTAGCTATTTTCAGATAATTTTCTAGCCTAATTTTGTTATATTCTGTCTTTAGGCATTTAACTTTTAAAACAATCACTGTCTTCCTTTATTTAATATTAGTGATTTCCTCCATTTAGCTTCTATTTTAAGAACTTTTTGCCAAAAGGGGGCACTTTGATTCTGATTTTTAAAACATATATGCACCTGGATTCATTATAGTCTTTACCCATATTAGATCAAAACATTAGAATTTATTGGTATCACTGCTACTTCTTTTAATAGTTTTACAATGGTAAGCTAAGACTTTGCTTTCCCAAGAGTAATTTTTTGAAAAATTTGAAACATTTACTGTCCCTGAATTTAAATTGTAGTTCTGAGAAATTATTAAAATATTTGTTCATTTTTATTTCACCTTTGCTTCTAGGTATCTGCTGTTTAGTATTTGCTGTTTAATATTCTGTGTATTATCTCTGATAATTGATGCACATATGTGTAGTATTACTCTCGAATTATAATCTTTACGCAAGTGCATTTAATCTTGATATAAATGTGTACAAACTCTCGGGTTTTTTTGCATAGTTCTATATTCCCTACAGTTAACCTTCTCAAAATACCATTTTCTTTGGACAGTTACTATAAATGTATATCGTATCATATAAATAAACTTCTAAGACTCATAGTAGTTTTCTGGGCTTTTACCAATTTAAAGTTTTAGTTTAAATATGTAATTTCATATATAAAGAACTGGCAGAAATGTTCCAAGAAAACTACATAACAACATCAGTTTGAGTAAATACTTGTAGACTGAATGCAGCAGTACGTAAAAAGGTTTATACACCGTAACCTAGCGGGATTTAACTCAGGAATGAGTTTGGCAGACTAATACAGTCAATTAGTAGAACAAAGGACAGAAAACGGACATTCATCTCTGTAGACACTGAGAAAATTGGACATTTTAAAACCCCAACACTGTGTTGTGATGTCCTCAATAAACTAAGAATAGAACTCCCCTGAGTGAAAAGGGCATCTACAAAAAGGCCACAGCCGACCTGAGGCCAGACGTGTTCTTGTGAGGTGAGGGGCGGGAGAAGCCCTGACTCCTTCCATTGCTCTTTAACAGCGGAGCTTCTCGCCCAGGCAAAAGAGGCGGGGAAAGGACAGCAGGCAGCCGCCTTGTAGGAGGACGATCACCTCTATTTAGAGAAATCGTTTCATGTTCTTGTATAGATGATCACAAGAGATACACTAAAAGGTAGTACAGTTAGTGAGTTCACCAAAGATTCTGGATGTAAGATTAATATAGAATATCATTTGGATGTCTCTGCATTGTCAGTGGCCATTTAGCCCATGAAAATATTAGTGATTAGATTTCTTTCTTTGTTGACACTGTTTTAATGGTTTCAGGACCAATACAACTAGTGTCTTGTTGATGGCTACTGTTTTTATTTCAGAATTATCCCTTCTTCTCTGCTGCAGAATTTACTGAGCTAAATTTTAGGCACAGTAGATAAAGAAGATCAGCATTTGGCTCCTTGGAGTGGCTGGTTATAAACAGAAGGAAAATAGCAACACCATCAGGGAGGTGTGGATCAAAACCTCAAGGAGCGATGGTACTTTCCCCTGTGAGGATGGCTGTAGTTACTCAAAGACAGTAATACCAAGGCTGAAGATGTGGGGAAATCAAGACCTTGTTTGTCGCCGCTGTGATGTAGAGTAGTGTGGTCACTTGGGAAGCTGTCTGGCAGGTTCTTGAAAAGGAGAGCAAGGGTTAGGGTTAGATTTTTTTCTGCATATATTTTAACCCCACAATATACTTTCATTGTTTTTTTTATCATTTTTACCTAATTTTTTTTTTTTTTTTTTTTTTTTGAGACAAGGTCTCGCTTTGTAGTTCAGGCTGGTCCTAAACTCTGCCTCGAACTCAGCAATCCTGTCTCTATGTCCTGAGTGCTAGAATTACAGGCGTGAGCCACCACGCCCAAATTGTGGTATGTGGTGCTAGTTGTTGATGGATGTGAGTCACCACGCCCAGCACTGTGATATGTGCCTGCCAGGGATCAAACTCTAGACTTTGCACTTGTAAGGCAGGCACTAGAACCACTGAGCTAAATTCCCAGCCTTTAATTTTTAAAGAAATGTCACATCTTTATTGTTTTACATTCTTCTTACTTTTGACCTTTATTATTTGCATAGTTGGAAAATTGTTGGAACTGTGTACATCATTTGGTACAGTATTGTTTAGACTGAACATTTACATGTCAGGTCATATCAGCCTACTTTTAATGAATTTCTCAGTTCTTGTCTTGTCTGCCTAAACCAGTCTTTTCTCTTTTTTGAAGGTTATTTTCAGGGGATGTATATTTAAATGTATATTCTGTTTTCTATCATTCCTGACAAGTGCTCTCCAGTCACTTTTGTCTTTTTGCCCCTATAGGTCTTTTCCCCTTTATTTGTACATTTTCTTTATATTGCTGATTTACCATGATTCGATTGTGATGTGCTATGTGTTTTTATCCATGTTTATCTTGTGCAAGATTATTAGTTTCCTTGGCTCTAAAGCATTAAAGTCTTCATCAAGTTATGAAGTTTTAAGTTATGATATCTTAAAGTACCATTCTTGTATTTCAGCAACATTTAGATCGCTTGACTTTTTCCATTGACCATCAAGGTTCTGATCAGAATAAATGGAGCTGTCTCTTCTGGGGGGTACAGTAACATTATCTGATGCTCTGAATAATTCCAATGTAGAGATGAAGATCACATTCTTAATTTCCCATTTCTAGTTGATATTAACAGCCTATGTCGCATTTTAATAGTCACCTTGGTATGTTTAGGTTGTTTTCTATAAGCTTTTATCTCCTTTCTTTCTGGTGTCCTGTTTTCAGCAATGGATTTACCCCTTTTTCACGCTGCTTTATCCCTGTTGACAATCTCTGCTGCCCTTAATACATCAGGATCCTTCACAACCTTTTCCTATGAGTTGTATCCAGGAGTGCTGGGCTTCTCTCGGGTTCTCCTGAGGTCCCTTCCACTCTATGTCCTTGCTGTGCTCTGCTGCTGGTCCCTCTCCCCACTCACCTTCCCTCAGAGGTCCTTGCTGGGCCTTGACCTGAGCCTCTTAGTGGAGGAAGAGGAACTTCATCAGGGTTTTTTGTAACTCTGCTTTCATAGCCCATTGCTGGGCCCATGTCCTTCTTAAAATCTTTGTTCAATAGTACAGAAGGTAGAATTCCTCTTCGAATGTTAAAGTTATGAAATCCTCTGAACCATCTATTGTTGTGGATTGTTTTTCCTTTCCTTGAAAAGTAGAAGGTAAAAAAGAAGCTTCTTTTTATAGTGTTATTTCAAGAGATAAGGTTTCTCATACACAGGCCCAGAAACCTCTTTTTTGTCTGAATGTCTTTGGATGCCATTCACTTGGACATGGCAGTATTTACACCGATGGGAAATGTCCTGTACATGAACTTCTCTTGCTGTAGGCCCTGATAAGTACAGGATATGCTTTTGCCTTTGCATCTTCTCTTGCAGTGAGAAACTTCCCTAATTTGTCCCTTAAGTTCATTTGGGACACTGTGAAAGAACTCATTGATGTGACACTCACTATCTGTTTTTCTGTACCCTTGGAAGTCTGGCGATTACCTTCTTGTCCTAAACTGTGATTTTCTGTGTCTGTGCATTTCCGTGTGTCACTGAATCTGTTGGCTTCTTCAGCAAGGTGATTTTCAAGTCATCATGGAGAACAGAATGAAACAATTTTTGTAGTGGAAAAAAAGAAAAAGATGAGTTTTGGAAATTCAGATAGTTGAGAAGAAATGCCATCCATTATCCAGTTTATATATTTATGTAGCCCTGGCTTTTTCATGATTAATGAGCTTTCTTGGTTTCCAATGCGGTGAGTTACTGAGATACAATTTGAAATGGATGGTGCAGACAGGACTGAAAGCCTCCTGTGCTCAGGTCTGACAGATTTGGGAAAGCGATTTTCCCTGCCTTTAAAAAGCAGATCCCTGTGGACTGCGAAAAGTTCCCAGGGCTTCAACTTAGGAGTCTTGGACTAGTATGGCTTTGCCGGCTGCTAGTACAGGACCAAAACTCTCTGAAGTATAATTTTCTAAGCCATTGGCTCCCAAATTACCAAATGTCAGAGATAGTGATTCTGTACTTCTCATCCTGGCGCCTGATTTCATAGGCTCCATGTGCATCTTGTGAAGATAGCTCTCCACCACGTGGAGAGGCAGGATTACAGAGGGAGACAGAAGGAAATCCGCACCTTCTCACTAGTGAGACTGGCCTGCCACTTTTTCTCCATGGTTTTGTTGAATGTCAGTGAGGAAACAGCAATATGTGTAGAGTTCAGGATGTGTGAATGTGCATATGAAGTTTAAGGGGGACAGAGGCCCAAGACATATTGTTAAATGTAACTGACCAGTCAAGAAGTAGAACTTATACACATGTAACCATTTTCCTGTGTTAAGTTAGAATAATAATGCCTGACATACAGGATTGTTATAAGGTTTAACTGAAATGCTGGCTATAAAATGATAGTAATAAGGGCTAACACATCTTGCTTCCTATTTTATTTTTACAATGTGAACAACAAATCCAATAACTTGCTCTTCATGCAGTAAATAAGAAAAACAAAAGCCAAAATGAGAAAACTAACATTTGCAGTAGTACAGATGACTTTAAAATTAAAAAAAAAAAAGCAAAAAACAAAACAGGCCACTTGAGAATAAGGGGGGAAATAGTATAACCTATGTAATCTTCTTTTGTGTGGAGTTAAAAAAAATGAAAGCATCACAAGGAAATCAATGCATTTAAAAGCTTAATTTTTTTTTTTTAAGGTTTTTTGAGATAGGGTCTCGCTTTGTGGTTCAGGCTGGCCCTGAGCTCAGCCTCCAACTCACGTCACAGCAATCCTCCTGCCTCTGCCTCCCGAGTGCTGGGATGACAGGCGTGAGCCACCACGCCAGCACTGTGGTATGTGGTGCGGATTGCTGCTGGGCGTGAGTCTCCACGCCCAGTATAGTATGTGGGTAACTGGGGATCGAATCTGGGCCCTTGTGCTTGTAAAACAGGCGCCCGAACCACTGAGCTAAATCCCCAGCCCAAAAGCTTAATTTTAAATATAATTTTTAGTTATAAATAACCAAAGAGAGAATGTTTTCTGGAGATGCACATGCCTAGAATTGGGTAAGAATGTCCACCTTTAATTATGCAAAAGCTCAGCTGTGCCCTATTAGTATTGTTTACTTGTGTTGTTGGCTCACCGGGTGGTACAATTTGTCATTCTTACCCCATGGCTTGCTCCACCTTCCCCCCAAAAAAAGAAAGAAAAAGGAAAAAAGAAAGGAAAAGAAGGCAGACCAGCTCTTTAGGGTGTAGTTTCATAGTAATTGCTTGCCTGGGGGAATCTGAGACCCTGCTTTTCCTGCTTTGAAGCTGCTGAAGGCTGTGCATGTGTACAGTTACCTGCCTATCAAAGCTTGCACAGATCAGTCTGTGTGTGTGATGACTTGTTATTTTCCATTGTGTTTTCAAGAGCTTGAAGAATATTCCATGTGAAATTTTCTTTTATGTCATTTCTTTCTTCCCCTAAGTGAAGTTTTAAGACAAAAAATTATGTAGTAGATTGATAATTTCCTTCTGCATAAAACATACACTGTATCTCACTAAAATGCAACCTTTTGGTCACAGAGTAGAAAAGGTAGTAGAAATTATTGATGAGCAGACAAGGTAGAATGATGTTGAAAAGTGTTTTTTTTTCATTTAATATAAAGTGCATATATAATACAATATATTCATTTTAGGTTTATCTATCAATACATAAAAATCCCATTTTGTAGCATTTGCTAAGAAATGTGTTGTTGACATAGTTTTGGAAGTCAGTCTTCCTCTGTCACAACCATTAAATGCATGGATTTAATGGTTTCTATATTTCTGTCAGTACAACCCAGCGAATGGAGGCGGCTGGCTCAGATGACTGGATTTGGAAGGGAGAACTTGGAGATCTCCAGGGTGTCTGTCGAGTGAAAACTGAATGGGAAGCAATTAGTGTGATGAGTTGGGTGAGAGAAAACTCACCTTTGAGAGCCTCCGAGTTAGAAAGGGGCCTTGTTAGAAATGAGGAGAGAAGTTGAAAGACAGTAAGTTGGTGTCTCAGAGAAAGTCACTGAAGAGAATACAGTGAGTTGAATGCAGTCAAAAGGTGTAGCGAGTGGTACTTAGGATCCCCTGAGCTGAGAAGCTGCACCTGGGAAATGTGTGCCAACTGGTGTACTTCCAGATTCTCTGAGGTTGAACACACTGCCTTTAGGAATGGCGAAGGCAAATAGCTAACTTTCAGTTGTACCAGTGGGATAGCGAAAAGGAGAAGTAGTGGTCCTGATAGAATGAATAAAGTGATAGGCTGGGTTTAGGCTTTCTTCTGTTTTACCTAAATTTCTTTTTGAAAATAAGCCACACAAGTAAAACTGTTAAACCAGATTTCACATGTCAAAATGTTAGTTGATTTAAGTTGTAACTCTAGTCTCTGTCCATTTCAGAACACATAAATTTGTCTCTACTTTTTCCCTTACAGAGTTGAAATCATAAAGGGACAATTGTTTTCTGACGGGTAAATGGCCATTGTAGACTGGCTCTGACTAGAGTTTTCTTACTTCTAGCTTGGACCATACAGTTGAATTCCCTGAATCCTAGTGATACTTAACATCTTGCACAAAGTTTTGTGTTTTGAGGTAATTTAAAACCTTATTAATCCAGGCACCACTGAGGCAGGATTTGAGCTATTCCAGACACCAGCCTTATTAAAACTCACCATAACAGTCTCTGAAAATGTTCCACTAAGCAAACTAATAGGGCAAACAAGATTTTAGCTAAAATGTTCAAACTACTTAAAACAGGACTTTGTTTATAAGTACCCTTAAGCACTTCTTAAGTACTTGAGCGGCTCTCACTTACTTATAAACTGTCTATGCACTCATTGCAGAGCACCCTATCTAGTTATTAAATCTATGGTTTCATAATGTATAACATTTTATTAGTCTAATTGTAGTCACTGAATTTTATAGATAGGTTTCGGCAGCTAAGGTCAAACATTAGCTGAAATAGTTTCCCAAAAATCAGTATTAAATTCAAACATCAAAAACCCACTTAAAATTTGATTAACATTAGGATCTGTCTTGGCTCCTATTACCTCATCCCCTATTCCTTATTTCCATCACTTTTCCACACTCCAATTTTAAGCAATATCAGTGCAGTATTCAAGACTCCTTTCCTGTGACCTGAACAAGGGTCCAGAAATCTAGAACTTCCATATCAGCCACAAGACCCAGAGTAGTTCGGAAGACTTTAGTCAGTAGGAGTACTGAATACATTCCAAGGATGGAATCTTTGTCATGTCTCCTGTGTCTGGGCTACTGGGCTGGCAAGGGTTCCAGTATATAATATCTGGTGCTGTGGAGAAAGACTTAAGATGAGAAAGACATTTTTTAAAACCAGTTGTTACAGTAATTTATAAAATTTTTTTAAAAAATTGCTAAATTTGGGGGCCGGGGATTTGGCTCAGTGGTTCTGGTGCCTGTTTTGCAAGTGCAAGGACCCGGGTTTGATCCCCAGTTAACCACATACCATACTGGGGGTGGACTCAGCAGCAACCAGCACCACATACCACAGTGCCGGGCGTGGTGGCTCACGCCTGTAATCCCAGCACTCGGGAGGCAGAGGCAGGAGGATTGCTGTGATGTGAGTTTGAGGCTGAGCTTAGGGTCAGCCTGAACCACAAAGCGAGATCCTGTCTCAAAAAAAAAAAAAAAAACCTAAAAAAAAAAATTGCTAAATTCTGTTCTTAAATTTTGAGTTGTTTTGAAGTCATAATGATATAGGGGGAAGAGATGTAACTCCCAAACCTGTTAGATATCCAAAGCTTGAATTTGTATTCTCTAAAATTGAAGAATGAATTCTAGGAATAACAGAGGTTAAAAATAGGAAAAATTATTGAGAGATAACATCTGTCTAAGAGAAGGAGCAGGGGAACCCCAAAGTGGATTACTCTATCCACCTTGCTTCTCAAGGGTCTCAATGGGGCAAAGGTGAGTCAGGTTCAAGGTGGAACAAAACCATAGTCAACTAGTAACGTTACGAGTATAGTCCAATGACAAATCACAAAGTGGACAAAACATGATCAACCAATAAGATTACAACAAGTATAGTCTCTTAGGTGGCGATGCAGTGAGAAAGCAAGTCACGTAGCAAGCATACAAGGATTTTTCATCGGGGATCTTTGCTGAAAGAGGTGGGTAAGATCTTGGCCTCACCCAGGTGATTGATACCTACTTAGAATATCAGTCACTGCTACTTATCCTACTCCATAGCTTCTCTCCATTTACAGTACTGGCCTGCTGTGAATATGTCTGTGCCATTCTCTGTTGGCTCCTTGGCTGTTCTCTGTGTTGGCTCCTCACCTACCAACCCTGTCCAACTTCCTACAAAATATCTAGTTAATCTACTTACCTATTATGGTAACAGAGATCTGCTTAAGAATGTTGGGAGGGAGGCGTTACACACCATAGAGTTGAACCCAAACACAGCTCTGCACACACTGAGCACACCTGTACCACTGAGCTACAGCCCCAGCCCCAGCCCCAGTAGCAGCCTCCTGATGACTCCCATGGCTTGTGATTTCCACTGAACCGTCTTCCCAGAAAATGCTCCAGAATGTTGGCTATTTTAAATCTAAATCTTTTTAGGGAGTAGGTGTTTTATGACTAATAAATATTTGTTAAATTGTTCATCTAATGGCTTTCGTTTTCTCTTTTGTCAATGGGCATGCTCTAGAAGATTTAATAAGTAATTCTAAGTGTAGAGATGCACAGCCAGTTAATTTCTATTTCAGTGACTTCTGAGTGCTCTGTCTGCTTGCAGAGAGAAAGATCCTTCCCAACAAGCTCAGCGATAGGGTGGGACATCTAAGTATGTGCAGTGTGCTTCACTCAGTGCAGGGTTTTGGGTGACCATCCCACCAGCTTGTAACAAAGATGCTTGAGGTAGAACCCAGGGCTCTACCATGAGCTAACTGCAGCCCATCTTCAGGTCTTACTGTAAGGTAGGGTGATGTCTACATGTCGAAGTAGAAATACTTATATTGGATCTTCACCAGAAATTTGGGCAAAAGTAGCTTTCTTGTGCAAATGCAGTATTGGAAGGGAGATGATGGAAGAACAGCCTAAAATAATGGGCCACGGCCCTTGACTTCCCCTGACTTTTCTCTAAGCTGCCCATTCATTCCAGAGTTGATTTTGTCTTTCCCCCTCACAAAACCTCTTTCAGGACTCAAGGACTTGCTAAATAAGTTTGCGTTCTACTTCAACTGCTGAGATTATAAGACACGTTTGGTAATAATGAAAATGACTGGTACTGTGCAGCCCTTCATTTCTAGCGAGTCTGACTCACCCAGCACCTTCGGAATATTCTGCTGCTGCTGCCTCTCGGAAAATTCTGCTTTAATTTTTGTCAGACTTTTTTGAGCACAGAGCAAATGACAGGCACTTTTAAATTTATTATCTACTAGGCATATTGCTTACGCTGGTCATGGAGTTTGGCAGTACTTTGACTCACTGGAATTTTACATAAATTATTTTACTTATGGCTTTCCGATTTGTGAAATTGAAATAATATGTACTCCCTCTGTACCCTGGAAGGATACAGAGGATATGAATCAGATCATATCTATACCTCAATAGGGCTCTAATGCCACTTAAATATATATCATCATCTAACCATCCATCAGGTACATTTTTATCCTATACCCAGAGCACTTATGAGTAAGGCCATAAATCACCTTGTGGTTGGACTTTGATTTGACTCTGACATTCCTGTACCAAGTGGGTTAGCTTAGGAAGCATGCACTTTATTGTCATGTGCTCTGTTGTACAATCTTGTCCTATGCTAGCCAGTGTTCTGCATGTTCAGACAGGGACTCTTTCATTTTAGATGTATTATTTGTTCCCTGACTTTTCATAGGCTCCTAAAGAATCCCCACTTTTCTTTTTTTTAACCTTAAAGAGTTTATTGGTACATTTTAGGTATATATTATGATCACATTCATCACCGAGTATTTGTACCTGTACATGATTATATCTAAGTTCTCATTTTTTCCCATTCCCCTGCCCTCCCTACAGCCTCCCACCCCACCTGTGTACATAAGCTCGGGTTTTGTTTTGTTGCTGTTGTTTTGATTTAACCATCAAGTTTCCCCCCTCCTCGGCAGTTCTCCTTTCCCTTGGAAGATTTTCTTCTCATTTCACAATTCCTAACATACATTTTGATCTCATTTACACTTTCAGTTTTTCATACTAGAGAAATGGTACGGTATTCACACATCTGTGTCGTATTTATATGAGTATGGCCCCAAGGTGCAAACAACCTGTGCAAACACCAAGGTAAGAAGGATAGATCCTTATAGCACCACTTTTTGGAAGCAGAACTACTGCATTGAGTTTGGAATCCACTCTAGATGAGGCTGAAGGTGCTAGTCACTCAGCTAGTCACTTCACAAGTACATGTTAACTTTAATTTTACATTCTAAGTTAGTTATTTGTGTCCTTTTGTCAGTATTTTGTTGGTTATTTGGGGTCCTTTGTAATTTTAGAATCAACTTCTCAGTTTTAGAGATAGAATGTAAGAGCTAAAACTCATACAAAAACAGAAAGCATTTTTATCATCCTAGGTTTGTCAGTCATTTTTTAATTATGGCACCAAAGCTACAAGTAAGTAATGAAAGAAAATATTTATGAATTGGAGTGCCTCAAAATTTAAAAATTTTGTGCTTCAAAAGATACCATCCAGAAACTGGGCATGCTGGTACACAGCTACAATTCTAGTGCTCTTGGAGGCTGAGACAGGAAGATGCAAGTATGAACCTGTTCTAAGTTACTTGGCAGCTTAGTGAGATCTCATGTTAAAATAAAAAAGTAAAATAAAATCAATAAGAAGAAAAAAAGAGGAAAAGGGGGAAAGGGCTAGGGATGTAGCTCACTGCCAAGGTTCTGGGTTCAATATCCAGTAACACACACACATACACACACGCACACGCACACACACACACACACACACACACTCGTAAAAAACGTGGACACCTCACACAATGGAAACTGTTTGCAAAGCATATCTCAAATAAACGACACATTTCTAGAATATGTAAAATCTTATACCTTAATACTAATAAGATAAATAGTCCAAGTAAAAAGTGTGCAAAGGACCAGAGAAGACATTTCTTAGATTAAAAAAAAAGATAAGAATAGTTACACAAGTGGCTGGTAAACACATGAACAGATGCTAAATGCTATAATTTACATCTTCAGTGTTCCCCAAAGCCCACATTCTGGGTGCTTGATTTCCCTAACAGTGAGCACTTTAAAAAAATGGGACCTACAGAAAGTCCCGTATGCCTTTCAGGGAGACCCAGAAGGGGTTCTTTGTCCTTTCTTCCTATCATGTGTTTCCTGGCCAAGCGGGCATGCTGCTCTGCCGAGTTCCCCACCGCTGCTACCTACTCCCTCACCAGAAGCCCAGAGCACCTCCACCAGCAGAGTGTGGGCAGACCCCCAGAACTGTGAGCCAGCTGAAAGCGCTTCTCCTTTAAGTATCTAGATATTTCGCTGCAGTGACGGAACACCGACAAACACACTTGACATCACTAGTCCGTGGGGCAGTGAGCGTCCCTAGTGGGACACCACCTTGAATCCTGTGGACTAAAAAGTGAGATGATGATACTCTGGTTTCTCTTCAGATCGTATAAAAAGTGAGATGATGACCAGGTCTTGACAAAGAAATGAGAGCAACGCCCTGGACACTGCTGCAAATCCAGTACAGTGCAGCCACCTTTGGGAGTGGCCCACAGCTCTTCACGTGGGTCAGTGTAGAGCTGCCTACGATCCAGCAACTCTTCTATGTTATCAGTCCAGGAAGGAAGGAGCAGAGGCTCACACAAACCTGTGCAAAGTGTTACAGCAGCTCTTCCTCTTAGAAAGAAGGGAGACAGGCCAAGTGCCCCCGAGCTAGTGGTTGGTAGAGCAAAATGTTACACTTCGGCATACAAAGGGTTATGGGACATAAAAAGAAATGAAGTGCTGATAGTTGCTACAATATGGGAGAAACTTGAGAACAGTGTGAAAAGAAAGAAGGCTTTCACAAAAGGTCACGATGTGTCAGAAATAGTACTAGACACAAGCTGAGTAGGAGCTGCCTAAGTAGGGAGTGCTGCATGTAGGTGGAAGTTAAGAGAATGCCTGCTGTGGGTACAGGGTTTCTTTTGAGGGATGATTAAGATATTCTGAAATTGACTGTGGTGATACTTGCAAAGAGCTGTCTATTACTAGTAACCAAACTTCAGAGACTTAAGCAGTATCACAATAGCAGATTTAAGTACGTACAGATACATTTTCCTGCTTGTAAAATACATACTTTCTAAGCACATTAAACTGCTAACACATCTTAAAGTTTTGTATCTGAAGAAAGTGCAGTTGGTTCCCCTTCATAACACTGTTTTGTCTTTAAAATTCTGTGCCTGTGTGGTGGCCCTGTAGGGTGGGTGCGTGAGTCTTCCCCTTGCCCTCCAGCAGGCATTTCTCCAGGCTGCCTCTGAAGGACTTGAGCTCCAGCTCTCTGCTAGTAAATACTCGTGTGCTGAGTTTTACTCTGCTCCCTGCTGCTCTCCATTCCCGTGCAGTATTCAGAAGTGTGTATCATCCAGACAGCCAGGTGTGTGTGCCTGGCCAGAAAACCCCAGGTCCCAGCCCGGTCGGTACCCAAGGCACACCTCTGGCCTATCAGGAGAGCCCTGGTTCCCTCAGTGCAGCATGGCCTTCGTGCTTTCCTGGAGCTGTAGTATTAGGCGACATCTGGTCTACTCTACCCTAGGTCCTCCTCCGCCCTTCTCCCTCCCAGCCTGGCCTGCCTTTGTTTACTTTTGACTATGTACTCTTTCAGATTCACTGATGTCATCTAGACTAGACCTCTCTCAGATGAAGTTGTCTTGTCTAATTCTGCTTGAATGTATATTTATTTTAAGTTTATACATGTGGAAACTACTTTTCTTTATGTCTATAATGTTCAATCTTCGTATAGCCCATATCTTTTAACACATTACATCTTACATTCCATGTTTGTTGTTTTTCCTTATTAGTGCCCTTTTTTGAATTACACTTTATTTGATGTCAGCAATAGTACTGC
Source organism: Petromus typicus (assembly GCA_004026965.1). Lineage (NCBI taxonomy): Eukaryota > Metazoa > Chordata > Mammalia > Rodentia > Petromuridae > Petromus > Petromus typicus. The sequence goes on along the minus strand of PVIR01010720.1, from coordinate 18,308 downwards.
TTTATTTTATTAGCATTTATCTATGCATTGATTTACAGTCTAACGTAAGACTTTTATGTTTATTTTAAATATTAACACATTTGCCACAGTTCCTGTGTTGTATTTCTTTTCTTTTTTTTTTTTTTTTTAAGTATGATTGCTGTTTTTCATCCTTTTTATCTCTTAATTTCATTTCTGGTGACAGTTCTTATTGATCTAATTCTCTGTAAGTTGCATTCCCTCCTGAGATCTGCATTCTAACTATTTTCTTGGTTATTTCCCATATAATATTTGAACTTTTCCATTCCAAGATCTTAGCAGTATCTACATCTCACTGAATCTTTGTTAAAGATGGAAAGAAGTCTTGTACTTGCTTTATCTTGCTTTACAACTTTTACTTGAATCTTAAAGTTTGTAGAAAGAATTTATATATTCCTTAGGAAATCATTGTGCCTTTCTTATTAGCATTTTCTGAAAACCTGCCATTAATTAATTCCACAGCTACTTTATTAAACAGTGTTTAGACTATACTTTTTATTATTTTTATTGCTTATTACTCCCACAACAGCTTGCTTATTTGTACTTTTTTCTGCAGTTTTTCTCAAGTAATAATTTGCATTTGGTGGCATAATGTTTAAACCTTATCTTAAAAACTGGTTTTCCTTAATCTTCTCTCTTAATGTTATAGTTTATCTCAGCTTTGGAATCAGGATCCTTTCCCTCAGATTTGCATGATTTTTGTTCTATTTTTAGCCTTTAGATTTGTCTTCCCACCCTATCATATTTCTTCTTTCTTTTCCTCCTATATTTCTTGGTGGACATTCATATGATTTTCTGTCTTTCCTACCTTTTCTCTTCTTTTTCTTTTTTTGGTTCCCTATAGTGATTGAACCCTAAGGAAGGGAATCTCAGGCAAGGGTTGGTCCACTGAGCCACACCCTTAGCCTTTGTTTCTTTTTGAGGCAGTATCTCACCAAATTGTTCAGATTTGAACCTAATTTCCTTGCTTCAGCCTCTTGAATGGCTGGGGTTATAGGTGAACATCACGGGACTCAACTTTTCTTATATATATATCAGTTCCCCAGGAGTTTGGGTGTGTGTCGTCTACCATCAGTGTTCTTGTCCAGCACTGAGTGGTCCTTTATTCACAGAGAAACTTTCCATTGTATTGATTATTCCTGCTCTTTTGTCCATTAATTTTCATAGCAGTAAATCTCTATGTAGTGCTTGTTTCTTATTTATGTGCTTCTTATTTTTTTTCTTATTCCACAGATTATGTTCAGATGCTCTTCTAAGTGAGGAATTTTATTTCCTTTCATGCTCAGTTGTTTGTCTAGGGTCTTCCCTAGCTGTTGGTTTTAGACTCAGGAGCTTCTTGGGCCTGAACCTGTTCTCCACAATGGCCTCGCCCTGCTCCTGAGGTGTGGGGTGCTTAGCAAGGGCCCTCTGCTGAGTACTTAGCCTGCTTCTCTGCTCCTCCTGTGGGTACCAGCTTTCCCCCAGTGTCCCAGGCTCTTCACTGCCCACTCCTCGCTAGAAAGGGAGGTGCAAACTGGGTGATGTTGGCAGTCAGCCAGGCCCAGCATGGGAAGTCTCATTTGTTCTCTGCGGGACACTTGTCCACCAAATGGCCAGTGGGAATGAGTTCCTCAGGGGTCCATGTGCCAAATGGTGGCCTTCCTCTGTGTGTGCAGCCCCTGGAAACAGAATGGAGGTCATGACCTGACTGGGAGCATACCGAGGGTGCTGAAGGAGACTTTTCTGTTTTTGATTCTGGTGACATGTGTCCGGAGCAGCCAGCCCCGACCAGTGAATGTTCCCATTTCTTAAGACTGCACTCCTTCTGCCGGGATTAAGGGCAACACTGGAACCAGTTTTGCATCAACCCTGTCTTTCTTCATCAGTGCTGTCCCCCACCCTCTGTCAGAACAGACTGAGTAGGAAGAGGGGAAAGAATCAGTCACTAGCCACTCAACAGCTCACTGGAGGCCCCTATGGCCATTCTCTGTTCATCGGGCAGAGTGCTGTGCTGCTCCGAGGGAAAGCCTGGCATCTTACCTTTGGAGAGCTGCTTAGATAGGATGTCAGAGGATCTTGATTGCCCTCAATCTCTGTTATCCTCCTTTGTGCCTAGTGGAATTTTCGGTTTTGATGTGAGTACACGTTCTTCCACAGTAGGTATATTTTTGATCTCCTTTGGATATGTGCCTGTGTCTACATTCCAATAAATTACTTTGAGTAGAAATGATATGTGCCAACTCCTTGTAAGAATCAATAAAATAGGGGAGCACTGGGGATTTAGCTCAGTGATAGTGCATGTGCTTAGCAAGTGTGAGACCTTAAGTTTGATCCCCAGCACAACTCCTGCATCCCTCCAAAAAGATGAATAATACATTAACGGAAATGAATTCTGGCAACATTCATTCATTAATTTGTTACAGCATCTCCTTATATAGCTCAGGCTAATCTTGTGCTCGTTTTGCCTCAGCCTCCAAGTGCAGGGATTACAGTAGTGCACCACGCCCAACTAAATTCTGGACTAAGAATTGAGAGCCTGTCATCTGGATAGTGGAACAGTAGGTGGAAAACATGTGGTCCTTAATAATTGTGGAGATTCTGTACTAGCTGTGTGTGCGTAGCACTAGACTTATACAATGAAAAAGAAATCAACTTTGCTCTCTTCTAAGCATCTCTTTTCTAACAATGGCAATAATGTACGAGTCAAGCACAGCTGAGCAGAGAGGGCAGGACAAAGGGCAGGGTGGAGTAGCCATCTCTTCTGGTGCATTCTGTGGCCATGTGCTTTCTGTTGGCTGCAGTGTGGGCCAGGTGGCTGGTTTTATGAGCTTGTCAGGGTTTATGGGGCGACTTCATATAAGACTGCCGCCGTCTGTGTTACGCTGACGGCAGCTCAGTGCTGCAGACTCCTGCCTGAGCAGCCTGATCACATATGCTCTGTAGTGTTCATGTGCTCTGGAGCTTTCTGTCAGATGCTCCTTCCTCTGCTCTCTAGGGCTGCTTCGGGACTTTTGATACTTCTGCCTTTGGTGTGTTCCAGTGGTCTTTTAAAGTTGGGAGGTGAATGAGCGTGATCCTGCTTCTTCGTGAGCGTGGACGTCTTTTGTGCCTCCGTGCTGTTGACTCTGAGCCACTTACACTCAGTTTGTCACACTCAGTTTGAATGCTGCTCCCGTGCAAAGGCCCAGCTCTCAGCCGTATGCGTGTTTGGCTCCTGTCTCTGTGCTTAAGTAGATTGTAATATTATTCCTTTGCATGTATATGTTCCATATATATTGTGGCCTCATTAATAACAAAACTCACACTTTCTCCATCTTTCTGCTCCCAAACTCTACATAGTAGAGTCTGACTGGGGTAAATGTCCCATAAATGTTTGTTGAAGAGTTATTTATGGCTTGTCTCCTTGGCACGTGGTGAAAATTATAAGCTTACAAATTATAGAATACAGCATATCATTTCCCTCATGGGAAAGGTGAAACAGTAAGGATTATTTTCATAAGAAATGTTAACATCACCTATGAGTATAGTCTTCTACTTTCAGAAACTAACTATGCATCGTGATTTATTTGTATTTGTTTTGTTTGAAGAGAGAGTTCAAAAGGTATGCATGTATCTGTGTCTGTGTAGGAACATGATAATCTATGTGTTTTTTAGTGTAAAGAGAAGAAAATAGACAGTACATCTTGGGAGCCAATGAATCCAGGTGAAAATTGGAGCTACAAGAAAAGCATTCAAATTCTTAAACCAGCTCTTAAATTCCTCCCTTGTAAGCTGCCCATTCGTCCCTGCAGTAAAGCAGGGATAGCTGTGGAACGTGTCAAAGGTTACTGTTTTCATTTCCTTCACGCACTAAAGTGGAATGTTTTAAAGCCAGGAATGCAGGGTTCCCATGAGAGGCATGAGGACGTCGTGGTGGGAGGATGGTGTGGATGATCACAGGGCAGAGCTGTGAGGAGCCTGATTCTCCATCCCGTTAGCATGGGAGTTAGAGGACGGTGGTTAGAAACGACCAAGTCAGTCACTCCCAGGCTATCACTACCTCTTGACTCTTTGGCCTGCACTTTTTAGAGAAGGAGCCATTAAAGATTAAGGCTCAGAGACTAAATGGAAAAGAATGTTCTAACTTGACTTTTTACTCTGCAAACATTTATAAAGTAGAGGTTTCCGATACATTTGAGGTTGAAGAACAAAGAAATAACAAAATATGTTTCTGATGAGATAAATATAAAACCCTCTATAGCTTGGACTCTTGCTTGGTGGAAACCCTTTCCTCTTTGCGGTAAGGTTTGGGTTTGTTTTAGCAGCCGCTGGCCCAGAAGTGTGCTGCACAGCTGTACCGTGCCAGGGCCCTGCAGAGGAAAAGCCCCGGAGCCCGCCCGGGGGAGTGCGCGGAGGGCTTGGCTTAGAGCTGCCGGAGGGCAGGAGCTACCTGGGAGTCAGCTTTGAGCAGAAGAGGGAGGAAGCGGTCGGGAATTCGGCAGGAGAAGGAACCCGCAGTGAGACAGCCCTGTGCTGCCCTGTGATAAGACACCTGTGACTTGGTGGGAGGAGCAGAGGGGTGCAGAGGCTGGGGCCCGGTGCAGTGTGGGTCCGTGGGGGGGCAGCGTGCCATGGTGACAGGAGGAGGGTTGTGTCCCAGTCCAAGGGGGCCTGAGAGAGTTCGGACTTCAGAGGAGAACCAGCTCACATCTGTGGTGCTGGGCCACTTTTCTTTCAATAGTTCTTTCTTTTTAGTCATGAGGTGTGTCAAAGAAAGACTTACGAAAAGTAGTCAGTGTGGCCCAGTAGCTGAGATAGGAATGGGGACCAGACCACCCTACGGAGCCCATCGTCTCCGGGTTATTGTATTCTACACACAGTCCTCCCCACCTGCTGGACCCCAGGCACTGTTCTGGGTGGGCAGGGCTCGAGAGTGACTTGAGACACATTTGTGTCCATGTGTTCTTACCTTGTTAGAGGACTGGGTCTCCTGTGCTTGTGCCCGCAGGATGACGGTGGAGGTGACCGAGGCCAGTGCTCTGAGGGCACAGAGGACTGCTTTCTCTGCGGTGGAGGGAATCTCCCAAGAGGGCAGCCCCCCTCCCTGCCGCGCGGGACCATGAGTGGGGAGCAGCTTCGAGTCTGGCTTCTCGCTGCACTCACAAATCTCAAGCGCTGTGCTTTTGACACATGGACTCCATCCTGATGGTGTGTCTGTTGCAGGCCCCCTGTGCTCAAGCGGAGTGTTCGCTGTGCCTGTAGCCTTGTCTGGCAGCACAGAGCATGGGCACCCTTAGTGTCGGGAGGCCCTCTTACCCTCTGTGGTGCCTAGAGTTGCTTTAGTGTAGTAAGAACCATCAGATTCTGTTATTTACAGATGATGGGGGAACATTTTAGGAATGTAAAAATTAAAAGGTGCCTAGATTGTGCTGTGTGAACACCCAGAAAACCAGCCGGCTCCCACATTACGAGCTGCCTTGCTGCGATGAGTGTGCTTGCTGGAGAGCTGTGGAAGCTGGCCGGGGCATGGGTGTGCTTTCCACACACATTCTCAGAGCGACCAGAAGCAGCCCAGCCCTCACACCTGGCACAGGCACCTTTGCCCCTCAGAACTGCCGCTCCCTCCTTCTGCAGCTCGTGTCCCAGTCGCCCACAGTCCTAGGCACTCAGAGCTCACCTCCCCCCAAGTTAGGCCAAGGCTCCTGAGGGCACTTACTCTTTTTCTCTGTTATTTTGGAGTGAAAGTACCGGTGCTGATAGCAGGGCCTTTCTTCTGTGAGGCAGTGTAGGTCCCCTCTCGCCTAGGAGCAAAGCCACTTGCCTTCACCGTGGGTTTCCCCTGTCCCGGCTGCATGCCAGCCTGGCTGTTCTGACAGGGTTCTGCCAGCCTCCCGCGCTGCAGTGTCTTCCCCACTCCTGCTCCTCCTCCTCACTCAAGAGATGCCGGTTCCTGTGCTCCGCTCTTCTAGTTATTTGGCCCTGTCTTCTTGTCCTTTGCTTACATTGGACCTCTTCAAAGGCAAAGTCTGACAGTAGCCACTAGCTCATAACTGGGAGGATGTTCCCGTATCCTGCTGACCTTCTACCATGCCAAGTCTACCCTGAAAGGTGACTTTCCTAGCCTTTCCAGGAGACTGCTGTGAGGCGGCTCTGTGCCCGTGGCTGTCTCCACTCTGAATCCTTGACTCAGGGAAGTCTCCGCCGGGCGGGCCGCCCCTCCCATGGTCATCCTTCACAAGTGGCGCTTAGGAGTGTCCTCAGGATAGTGTGCCTGAGCGTCTGCGTGCGTGTCTGCCTCTGCGTGTATCTTCCTCACCTGTATTATTTTTTATATTCTATGCCATTTTTAATATCCTATCCTGTTCTTGAACCTACACGACATGTAAAATGCTGATTTTTTTTTTTTTATAAAACATTTATAACTTGTAGGCTTCTCAGAGCCTCTGAGCCCAGCTTGAGCATTTGGGCAGCACAGTGCAATTATATGTAGTTAAGTATGAGGGTGAGGTGTTTTGCAGATGCCGTGCGTGCTCCTGAATCCACTCGGTGTTCTCCAGACCAGTGCTAGCTTGGGTCCCGGAACAGGGAGCCCGGAGCCAGGGCAGGCGCCCTGACAGTGAGCAGGGAGCGCTGTGTCCCCGGGGGAGGGGCGGGGGGAGCTGCGGTGAGGGCGGACAATGACTTCTCCCTTTTTCAGTTGAGTTTGTGTGTTTATTTAGCTGTGTTCTGAATGAGATGTGTTTATGTGAAAGCTAAGCTACTTACATTATTGCAACATTTTTAAAATGTATTCTCAATTATGAAAAACTGTCCTAAAACTATTCACACAAGCAGTGTCATTCTCAGTTTAGCTGCCCTGTTTTTGGAAGAGGCATCAGTTTGTATTTAGTTTCATGGAAAAGTTGGACTATCGATTCTATGTGTCTCACTTGACAGTATAGGAAATTTTATTCATCATAGGGAACATTAATGTGAAAGATGCATTTTGTGTGCGTGTGTGCACGTATGTGCATGCATGTGTGTTGGGTGTGTTAGTTGTCCCCCTTACATTACTGTCTTCCCCAATGTTAATTCCAGACACACTGCTTATTAAGTGTGACCATAGGCGAGCTCTTAATTGCTCTGCGCTTCAGCTTTTCCAGATGTAAGATAGACATAATAGCAGTCCCTGACTCACGGGCTGGTCATGGTGCTTAGAGGGCCGAGTGCTGATGAAGCTCTTGGCCCAGCGCCTGGCACATGGTGACTTTCAGACACTTATAGTGATGCTGACCTCCGTGGCAGCTGCCACCTCTGTGTTTACTGCATTTCTATTACTGTGTCCAATTCCTTTATGTGCTGAAGCCTCACATTATTTAAAAGGATAGCCCAATATTCCCACCTTGTTTCTTGTTTCCTTTTTTCTGTACTGCTTATCACCACTGCATTTACTGTAAGTTTTGGGGTTTTTTAATATTTTCTCTCTTCTCGCTTGAATGAAGCTCCTCAGGGCTGGGTTTTGGCTCACTGCCTCCCTGCTGCATCCTGGTGCCTGGAGCGGTGCCAGGCCACTCTGGCTGTGTGTGCTGAGTGAGCATGAGGAGTTCTAGAAGGCCGTTGGGGTGGTTAGGGGCGACTGCCACTCGGTGTGTCCGGAGCTCCCAGTTAAAGTAAAATAAAATGTGTGGGTGAAAATTCCAGACTTCAAAGAGACATTACAACTTTCAATGCGTCTTAAATTCTGGGTATATTTCAGATTTATGTATATAAATAGAAAGGAACAACAACCAAAAAAGGGGGTGAGAAAGGTTTTAAAATTCCTTTCCCACATTTAGTCCTGGTCTTCTGGTTTCCCTGGGCACTGGGGAAAGAATGATGGGGTTATCTTCTTACAAGCTCGCACCACTGCCCTCTGGTGATCCCTCCATCCCTCCGCTGCCCCTCAGCATCTGAGCAGCGGGGAAGCCTCTGGCATAGTGGGCTGCGGTGTGTGCACGGCCTCACAGTGGAGCGTGGCACACTTGCACCAGTGCAGCACCATGATGCATTCATAGTGCAACCTAAGAGCATAATGCTTACTGTTTCCATGTTGAAGAGCTGTTGTAAATGGCTTCTCTGCTTCATGACCATCGCGCTTACCTTACCCACTTCTCATCCTCCTTACTGTCAGACTTGGAGTGGCTTAAAGCTAAAAAAGTTTAGCGTTTATCCTGAAAGCTAAACTGCTTTAACCAGATACCCCCACAGCTCCCAGACCACTAAATTAATAGCAAGGAATAGAGAGATAAGCAAAATTAATGGTTAGATTTAAACTTAGTGACAGAGATTTATAGTCAGCATGATTCCGGTGGCCTCAGAAGATCATTCTTGTGTCCCATATTTTGTTTTTATGTCCACTTTTCATGTATATAAACAGAGCTTTTATACAGAAGCTTGCTGATAAGCTATTGATTCAGCTCCGGGGTTATATAGTGCTTCATTCTTAGGAGTTTAGGGCATCTTCTTAGCAGTTTAATCCCTCTCCCCCACTCCTCCCTCCCTCTCTCCTTCCTTTCTCTTTTCATAGTACTTGGGAGTGAGCCTGCGGCCTCATGCTTGCTAAAAAAGCGCTCCATCTCTGGATTGCACCCATAGAACTTTGTAAAATTTTGATTTTTGAGACAAATCCTCACAAGGTTGCCCATGCTGGCTTCAGAGTTGCCGCCGTATTGCCCGTTTCCCAAGTGGTTGGGATTATAGGTGTGCACCATCCCACTGGACTTGTAATATTTAATCTCTTGTTTGCCCTCATCAAGGTAGTGGAAGTCTAGATTTCACAAAGAAAGCACAGTCAAGTGGCTGAAACATTGTGGAAGTTCTGGGTCATTGTGAATCTCAGCTTTAGAAGCCTTGTGAAGGTTGTGTGTTACTACACAGTGTGTCAGTACCTGGCAGTGATGGGAAATATAATTTGCATATTATACCTGTCCTAGCTTCCCTGGTACCGCCCCGGGTGGCTAATCTGGCAAGAACCAGAAGTATTCTCAGGTAGGGAAAACAGGTAACCATCTCTCTTTTGACTTCAGCAAATTCCCACTGTAGGTCATTTTCCCAGTCAAAAAAAACCCCCCAAAACATCATTGGCAGATTACCTATGAGTCAAGACTTCCTCTTATTGTAATAAATCCTAAAGGAAAACGGTGTACTTTTAAATAAAGGAAATGTTGAAACCTGAAATTATAGGCACTCATTAGTTTTTTAGGACTATTATTTTTCAAACTGTCATAAATGTGCCAACATATCAAGCTGAGCTTTGTCCATCATGAAGTCCTGAGGAACAAGGCGGTGCCCTGAAGAAGTGGAAATGTGCCATTTCCCAGGTACCAAGTGAGCAGCTCCTTGCTTGGAGTCAGGGGCAGACTCTGACTTGCCCCAGCGAGGTCTCCAGGCTGGTAACTGTGCTGCCCTGAGCCCTGCCTGTGTAGCCTCACCCCTCGCCGTGCCCCCTCCTCTCCCGGCCGTGTGTTTTGACACCCTTGTGTGTCAGAGCTGGGAGTGGGCGGTACAGATTCTAGGTGTGTTTCACAGACTGTGCCTTTCTCCAGTCTTCATTTTTGGGGTGTTGCTAGCTCTGTGGCTTCCAGATATGGACTGGATGGTTTTTGAAATCTGTTGCACCTCTATTTTGGCCTGTTTTAAAAATGGATTTGTTTTTAGCTCATGTTCCTTTGGCCCTTTGAGATCTACTGTTAAAGAGATGTGTCTTAAAAACATATCCATGATGTCACTGTATTTTCATTTCCTCTGGATGAGTTCTTCTTTAGCTGTAGATTTTATTGGTTCTTGTTCTTGATATTATTAATAACGTTTTAAAAATTTGGTTTATGAGGTGTGGGTATAGCTCAAAGCTTGCTGTGCATGCTCAAGGGCCTGAGTTCAATTCCTAGTACCAAAAGGGGGGAAAAAAAAGATTATCAAGATTTGAGGGGTCGGAGTCAGGATACTCTGGGGATGGAAGTGATATGACACAGGATATTCTCACAGTTTCAGAGTGGCTGTGATTGCATTCCTAATAAAGGTACTTTGCTTCTCTATTGTTTAGGTCTCCAATTATGCACGTGAGTCATATGCACGGTTTCTCCCTCACTCTTCCTTGCCCACGTGGTTCTTTATTCATTAATAAATTTTGCAAAAATAGTGACATAATATCGACTCCCACTACAGCAGTTGGCTTCCTGCCAGGTGCTATTTTTGTCCATTGTCCACTGCCATAGACATTACTAGATTTTGTACTGTGGACACAACTTCTAGCAGCTGGATGATGTATGATCTTTCCTCTGCTGTAACCATCAGCTCCTTTTTGTAGACTGAAGTCACATTAGTCATTTGCCAGCATTTTTTGTTCAGGTGCCAACATTCTGCAGGGTTATCGCAGTTTCCTGAGGGCTGCTCACCCTTAGTGTTTCGTCTGCACTTTAGTTCGTTAGATCTGGGAAGGCTTACTTTTTGTCACTGTTTCTGCCCATGAGTTTCAAGTGGGACTTCAAGAAGTGGCACCTGCCTTGGGTCTTCCTGCTGAGTGAGAGGGAACCCGAGAGCTGGCCCTCGTGCTGGCCGCGCCACGTCGTGCCAGGCTTCTCTGTATTTCTGGTCGTTCTTCCTCTTCACTTGGATTCCCATCCTTGAACCTTTCATCTTTTTCTTTCTTAAGCATAACTTAAATTTTGTTCAGTTTTGGTTTTGCCCTCTTTCCCCTGTTTTGCTCACGAAGACAGAAGGCAAACTGGATGCCACATGGTTTGTTTTGAGCGCCTGCTTACTCCTTCCAGGGCTTAATAAAATGTTTTCTGCAAAACACCTTGGTCTCTCATAAGGGGCCTACTCGTTTTAAAAGCTTTTGTGTATTTCCTCCACAGCATAGATACTTCTTCCCAGTGCTACTTCCCAGTGATGCTCTTTGTGGAAGAGGGGAGATCAAGGAGAAAGAGAGGCATGCAAGGAAAGGAAGCACTGCTTACTTTACCATATAACATAATGTTGCCCTTGGGTGTATGTCACTCACAGACACTGACATAAAATGAGGTGTTTGCCCTGCTGGTAGGATTAACTTGATTTCTGACTTCACTCATCCTTCCCCGTGGGTAACTGAGACCTCCACCCTTGACTGCAGGCCATGTTGGAGCTTTTAGACTTGTTTAATCATATCATTGGTATCACTTTTGTACAGTCATTTTATCTGTTGACCAAAGAAAAACCCACTACTTAGATGCCCAGATCAGTGTTCTGTTCTTACTTTAGTGTTACAGCAGTCCCCATTCCAAATGTCATAGACATAGTGAAAGGACAGTAAAACTTCACAAGAATAAATACTGTGTAGTATTTGCTGTGTTTCTGTCCTCTTATGCCTTACTGAAGTGACTTTTCATTAGTTTTTATCTGCAGCGAGCTAACATCATGATCTCAATTAGCATAATATAGGTGGAACTTTAAATGCAGTAGTAGTCATCCATGAGTTATCATCAACAAATGTTTTGAATTCCTTGTCTGGTGTAGCAAGGTCCTTGGTGAGAACCCCTGATACAAATGATCCTTTCTGTTTCACCTGCCAGCACCTCTTTCCTGAGAGCTTGGGAATTCAGACATGTTGATTGTGTGTGGCTAGAAGATTAAAGCTGTAAAAAGTATATAATGCATTTCCCAGTTGATTTGGTTGTTCATATTCCAGTTTAGATACAGCCCTGGAGTCACATTAAAGCTATGCTGTCCTTGTGTTTGGTGCTTTGTCTTTGTGGTCAAGTCTGCTGAGTGGTGGGGACCCTCGAACAATAGATCACGGAGAGCGTATCGCTGAGGCTGGATGTGAGCTGCAGCAGAGGCTGAGGAGCTCTCCACCCTGAAGTACATTCCACAGTACTGAACCTGGCACTACTGTGGTGTGCAGTGGTGTGTGCCTGTGACCCCACCGAGTCTGGAGGCACAGGTGGGAGGGTCGCTTGAGTCTAGGAGTTCTGCGCTGCAGTGTGCTAGGCTGATCAGGTCTCCGCACTAAGTTTGGCCTCAATATAGTGACCTCCCGCAAGGGGGGGACCACCAGGTTGCCTAAGGAAGGTGAACTGACCCAGGTCAGATGTGGAGCAGGCTAGCATACTGAACTCTGTTACTCCCATTCAGTATGAGCAGATGTTCTTAACCTTTCCTTGTCATGGACTCTTTCAGTACTTGGTAAAACCCAAGCTTGTTCACAGAATGTTTTTAAATGCGGAAAACAAAATAATTACGGTTACAGGGGATCTTACTCTGTTAATATGCTAATCAACATATTTAAAAGCCAGGCTTGTGGCACAGTACTATGCCATGATGCATCATAGTCCCAGCCCTGGCAGTGGGTCTGGTCGCCACTGCCACCGTAGAGCAGTGAGGCACACAGGTGACATTTCAGAACACTGAAAGTTGGAAAGAAGGCCACAGGAAGTGCTGTTACTGCAGAGGGTTGGAGGATATTTTATAAGTACCGCACGCTAACCAATTGTGCCAACTGGAGCTCCATTGAGGGACATTTTAAACGGAAGAGAATTAGAAAGTTTCACATAGAATTTAATGAAAATCAAGGTATATATTTTTCTTGTCCGAATCTATGTTTCCCTGACATTCATCTATAGTCCTTGTTCAATCCAATGTAGTTTCTAATGAGCTGACTCATTATTTCTGCTAGTGTATGAAGATTCTGTACAAATTTCGCTCTAGAAAACCTGAGAGGTTTTTTCTAGTTTTATGCTGTTGTGTAGAAACCATGACAGGATTTTCTGTAGCAACAGCCATTAAACCTGCAAAATGGACAGACTGGGCACAGGTGCTGTGGGCTCATCTGAGAACATCTGTAATCTCTAGAGTCACACACTACTTCTTCTTCTTCTCCTCCTCCCCTGTCCCCCTCCCCCTCCTCCTCCTCCTCCTTTTTCTTCTTCTTTCTCTTCCTCTTCTTTTTCTCCTTCTCCTTCTTCTTTCTTCTTCTTCTTCTTTTTTTTTTTTGCAGTATTAGGAATCAAACTTGTGACTTTGTCCTTGCCACTGAGCTAAATCCCACCCCTCAAAGGCATTTTAAAATTAAAGCTCTCTACAAAACCAGGAGACTTGGCTCAGTGTTTTTATCAAACTAATTTTAGTGTATGGAAGCAAAGTGATGTCTGTTTGTAACTTAGTTAATACCTGTTTTAGAGAAAGCACTTTCAGAACAATTTTAAGGAATAAGCCCAGAGGTTCTTTGAGGATGTGAAAGTGGCAAAAACTGTGAACAGTTACCACTGCAGCAGGGAAAAAACCAGATAGCAGCACTGAGAAATGAAGGTTCTAAGACCTTAAAGAAAGACTTTGAAGTAACTGATTTCCCTTTAGCTCATAGTAAATAAGAGTCAGCAGCGCCGGTGAGATTTACGGGAGGCTGGCCTTCCAGAGCAGGAGTTAACCCTGGCGAAAAGCAAAGACTTTCAGCTGTCCTAAGATGGAGGCCTGTATCCTGTGTACTTGGACTAGTGGAAGTTTAGTTGGCTGTTGTCACGAAGTCTGTGAACTCACACAGTCAACACTGTTAATTGAACAGATACTTTCCCATCCTCCTGTTTACGGAGCAAGACGGACAAAAGGTCTCTAAGAACTCACAGCCCCAGTGTGTGGGAGCAGATAGACAGGAAGTGTGTGTGGTGTGCCTCTCAGAATCTCTGAGCGTGGCGTCTTCAGGACTGTCACTTTGTCCTGTATAATGGGAGTTCTGCTTCTCCACGTGAGCTCTTTGCCTACTTCGAGTATTTCAGAATAGTTAAAGGAGACAACATCTTAATTTACCTTTGAGCATACAAAGACAAACCAAGACGTCACGTTTGTTTATTCTGGCTGGAATTCCTCACTTTGCAGAGTAACAACCCTATGATTGTTTGATGTTCTAAATCCCTACTATAAATTTTTTTGCACAAAAAAATATTAGTTGTGATAGGACAAAATGATGTGACCTGTGGGGCTATGAGGCACAGCAGTCTGTGACCTAGAGCGCTAGGCCTGGGTTGGGCTGCAGTGACACTGTCTTGTGCTCCGAGCATCACTGCCCGTCCCCAGCTTGACCACTGGAGACATAGACAGACTGCCCCAGGAAAGGAACGTCTCATTCTCAACCTGTGGCTGAGGCATCCTCCCCGCAATTGCTCCTGTGACCCCACCAAGTGTGTCCCAGTTAGGGCAGCTCACAGCTCCCTTTTCCATGTGATCATCTCCCGTCCGTCCGTGTTGTCTGTCCCCGCAGCTCCCTTCCGCAGCCTGTCCCTGCCTCTTTCTCCTCTGCACCTCAAAGCCGAGAGCCAGTGAGTGGGCAGCAGGGAGGTACATGGCCCTGGGCCTGTCACTGTCCACTCGCCATGTGACGCCCTCTCTGATGCATCTTTGCCTGCTGCACTAGAGCCGCACTGGCCTGGCTTTGTGCCACTCTGGAGAGACAGAATGACATCTGCTCCCACATAAGGAAGTGTCGGCTCTGCTGGGCTCCTGCTCCCAGAAAAGCCTGTCTCAGGATGGGCGGTGACTTGGCTGTTTCTTTCAGTGATCAGCGCCTTTCACTCACAGAGGAGCCACACAGCACGGCACTGCTGCTTGTGTGGTCTCAGGCCGTCCCACTAGGGGTGTGGAGCCTCCTTCTCTGTGCCCAAGATCACGTGCTAGAGGAAGTGCTCTTCTGGGTTCTGTTTACCTTTAGCACTCTACTTTTGCAGACAGATTTCTTTTTTTGATATCATGTTTATAGCCATTCACAGAGATTTTTGAAAAGGGATCTGCGCCCTATGTGAGTTTGCTCCTTTCTTAATTGTATAATGAAGTCATTAGGGTCAAGGGCCTAGTCATGAGACTTAGTGCTTGTGGTGCGTTCAGGTGCGTTCTCTTCTGTGTGGTGAGCACGATAAGAGAAAGAAGCAAAGCTGCTGTTCCCACAGAGCCAGTGGGCTGGCCTGGCCACAAGAAGGCTGTGCCCGGTCCACACACAGGGAGCTTGGGGGCACAGCAGCTGGGAGCATGGGGCACTTGGCACTGATCCTGAGGTCCAGAGAAGGCTCTGGGGCTAGGAAGGGAGGGGTGGGCAACAGGTTGTGAGGTGTGAGCCCCGAGAAGGGTGGGAATTCGGGCCAGAGGAAGTCCAGCTGGGAGCAAACCCTGTGGGATGCGGGTCACAGCCCTGCACCCTGCGGGTCCTGGGAGGAATGCTACAAATAATGTTGACTATCTTTAAATTCCTTCCTATATTCTTGTTTTCTCAGCTGAAAAGCCTTAAAGACGTTCAGCCTTATCTAATAGTTTATTGTTCAGTGCTATCTTGCTGTGTTGAATTTTTTCCTTACTATAATTGTTACTCATATATTTTCCCAGTTCATTTATACTTCAGAAAAGAATGGCTCTATGAGCATTTATGAAATCCGTGTACACTTAGGACCTTTCTTCCAGTGGCTTTCCACTTCCAGGGTTCAGATGGCTTTAACCTGGCTGGTATCTGACTGGGTTTCCTTGACAGAAGCAAAGGGCCTGCCCCTGATTTCACAGTCCTGCATCCCAAGGCAAAAGAATTGGGGATGAGGCTTTGTTTCTGTCGCTCTTCTGCCTCAGCTTAGCATTCAAAACCACGTGCATGTCAGCGTGTGAGTGGGACTAGTGTGGGGGACCCACAGGCAGTGCTGCTCCAGATAGACAGACAGAAGGTTGGGACCACAGCCAACCTCCTCCCTTGCTCTGGAGCCCAAAGTCCCAGTGCCAGACTAAGATCCGGTGCGATCTCATTCGTTGAGGATTCCCATTCTGAGCGAGGAACCCCTTCTGGGGCAATCCACCCAGGAGAAGTGGGGTTCAGGGGAGCAAGTGGGACCTAAGCCCCTCCCAGGCTCTCTCCAGGGGCCCCGGTTCTGCACCTTCCTTACTGCCTGCTGTGCTGCTCATGAGAGAGCTGGAATCCTGCCTCAAGGAGTCAGCTTTGGCCAGCATTTCCAGTAGATGAAAATGTAAGGCTGAGTCAACACCGTGCAGCAGGCACTCTGTTAGAAGAATGCAGCCCCTTCTCTCCAGGTCCAGTCAGCTAATCTGAATAACGCTTGATCTTGATCTGAGCCAAGGAGGCTGTGGCAAGAAGATCTCTGGAGCATAGAAGTTAGAGAGCACTCAGAACAACATCGCAAAATCCCTGTCTCAGGGAAAGAAATGCACATTTAGCCATTCTTTCTTCTCTTTTTGGTTAGAATACCTTCCTCCTTTCCGTTTGTTTTCATGTAGTTTTGAAATTAAAGTAGCTATACTGGCTTTGAAGAGATGAAAGGGCCTTAAGAACAGGGGGATTATCCTTATTATTAGCTTTATTTGATCTCAGGCCTTTTGTAATAACAGTGATATGATTGATAGATTTAGAAGAATCAGAATTTGAATTTTGAGCACCTGTAACTAGGGCCTCCACAGACTACTTAGGGAAACATTCCTAACTTTGTGTTTGTTTCCATAAGTAAATGAGGGTGACTCCTTGGATCTCTGTTGTATCTGTGAAGAGCTGCTGGCCACACATCTGTCTCTGTTTGATTCTGTGTCCTGCTCCAGGCCAAGGGTGCCCTCTGAGCCAGGCGCATCTCCTGGGGTCATTCTACCAGGTCCTGAGAGTCCTAGCAGCCAGCCCTCTAACCCGGCTCTCGGGCCGTGGGCTAAATGCCTTTCCTCTCCTCAGTTCTGGCTCCATGTAGCTGGTAAACCTTTGTGGTAATTCTTATGCTAAAGTTCAATATTACATTTTTATCTCTCTGGCCCTTCAAATTTTTACGTATTATTTCACTGCTGCTCGATTGTCCGTCTTCTTCTATCATTCTAGTAGCCCCTTTCTTCTCTGCTGGTTTCTGAGTGTTATTTTGATATTTGGGTATTTGACACTTAAACACGTCATTAGCAGGCCCACTTTCTTCATTCAGCAACACTGTGCCAGGCCGCCCTGGGGTGTGAGGGACACACCAGGGCAGGGCTAGAACCTGACCCCTGTGGAGAGACGGCCAGGCGGTGAGGCAGGCTGCTGCCCTTGCTCCTGTGAAAGGTGAGGGACACCTAGGGAGCTGGTGGAAGTGGCAAGAAACACTCACCTCCCTGCACACTGAGGGGAGGAGAAAGGATGGCTCTTGGTTGTGTTTTGAATGGGTGCCAGCGACAGAGGGTGGGGCCACGGGAAGTGGAGCTTTGAGGGCAACCTCATGCCCGGGCCTGAAACCGAGGCGCTGGGCCTGGTGAGGACAGGGAGGCAGTCTCGGTCTGGGTCTTTGAATCACCCAGAGGAAGGAGAAAGGGGCTGTGCCCTGACCCCGGGTTGGACAGGTGCCTGGGACTCGACGGGTGGGCAAGGAATGCCATGAGGAACTAGCGTCTGCAGACTTGCTGCCAGTAAAGTGAAGAAGTCATTTCTAGGAAGGAAGTTAGAGTAGAACTTTTTAAATTGAGTTTTGGGTTTTCTTTCAATCAATCTGATTGCATTTGTTCTCCTCGTTGGGTGAACTATTTCTAGTATTAATTATTTAAGTCTATGTAACTCTGAAAATACTGCCTCTTTCTGTAACTAGAGCCATATGCCATCATCACCCCACAGCATAGTCGTCTCCAAGTTAGGGTTCTTACTGTACCATGGTGCAAGGGCTACCCACGTTCAGGGGAAGCCACACTTTGCATTTTAAATGCATCTTTTCCTGTTCTGATGAAACACAGCCTGACTTTCCCTTCCAACAGCACTTCCTGCTCAGGGAAGAGCAGCGTGGGTGTGCGTGCAGTGGGGCAGGTGAACCAGATGCATTTGTGACTTACAGTGGGTTTTCTGGGGCGTGACCCATCATGAGTCCAGTACCTGCATCGAGAAGATACAGAAACAGATAACTATAACATATTTTAACATTTTTGAAATTCCAGATGTGTCTGTGGTTTAGTTCAGGAATCGGAAAGCTCTTTCTGTAAAGGGTCACACAGTAAATATTTCCAGCTTCAAGAGAAGTGCATCCTGTGTAGGAATAGTTTGACCCATGGGTAGAGCTTGACAGCACCTGTAAACACGGGAGGGAACAAATGCAGCTGTGTGCTGTGTGACTTCTCCCCAGCAGGCAGCTGGCAGATTGGTCCAAGGGCTGTGGCTCTGCGGACCCATGTTTTAACCTTAAAGGCATGAGCAAGCTATAACATACTGTCTTGATTGCAAAAGAAAAGAGAACTGCTTAATTTGTTAGTTTATGTTAAAAAACATTTTGTAAACAGATTTATCAGCCATTCTTACCATTAGAGTTTTGATCATGAAAAATATGCTTTGTTCTTGAGGAACTTCCAAAAAATTTGGAGGTAGCCGT